>CAIGRO010036270.1:0-24330 GCA_903798355.1 Fraxinus baroniana | reverse complement strand
CACTTCAACATTTGGCTTAGTCGAATCGAGCCATAAAAATACTGAATCAAACGTAAGAAAAAAAAAGAGAGACTTGGACGGCTTAAACGAGCCGTAACATAAAAATATTGAATCAAACATTAAAAAAAAAATCGGCTAGACGGGTTAGCTGAGCCAAGCCATAAAGTCATTTGGTTCGACTCGACTTATGAACAGTAACCACCAAAGTGACTCTTTTATTTATGTAGGATATGATATCTCTTCAATCATATCTCATAATCTATCTATTTATAAGATCATGTGAAATTTATTTATGCAACTAATATATATTTAACTTATTAAGTGGTGTAACTCAATCAAATTCACTATTCATTGAGAACTCTACAATTCCTAATCGAGTGCACTAAGAATCTCTCAAGTTAGAAATTAGGAATGACAATCAAGCAGTCGGGTAGAGACAGCCATTATCATTTTCACCCCATCAAGAATTTTCGAGAAACAAGACGGGAACAGGGATGGAATGGTAGTAGGTGGGGGGCAGGGGAGGGATGATTAATAAATCCCATTTATCGGGCCATTTAATTTTTTAATATTATAATTATTTTTTAAAACATAATTTAAATTGAAAATTATAAAAATATAATAAGTTGGGATAGATTCGGGGATTTAGGATGGGAACCATGATCCACACTCTCATCCCCATCTCCATCCCATCTACTATTCGGGACAGGGATTTACCACCCCATTCGAGGACAATGTAGGTAGGTCTGGAGCGAAAATTTTTGCCATACATATTAGAAATACTCGAAGCGAGAGCTCTACAAGTCTTAAGTTACACCTCTATGAGCCCCTTGTGTCAAAAAAGACCTAAAGGAGATTCCTATATGTTCCAATTGAGAGCTTTACTAGATCCTTAAGTGAAAAAGCATTTGTTGATATTATCAATTAATTCTATGGCATTTTTTTTTTAATTTCTAATATTACTAATGGATCCCAAATAAGACAGTTGCATTTTTACATATATGACGACACTTGCGAGAAATGTGATTTTGTTAATAAATTCAATGATCATATTTTAGGTGCCATGTAAGGTCATACTTTCCTGCATACCTCGGAGTCGGCCATAACAATTATTTTATCATTTTATCAAGTAGCACAACATGTTTTCACTTGTCAATGTGCTAGTTACGTGAACAAAAGTCTAAAAAACTTAATTAGTAACCAATGTCTGATTAATTAATTAAAAATTACGTAATGCCAAAATTAATCTGCCATTCTATCTATTTACGTGTTACATGAAAGCCTAATAAGCTGCATCGAGCCGACAAGATTATGCACAAGTTGCTCCGAAGATAATTGAATTTTAAGATCCATCGTCCCAGAATAGTATGATTTAAGTTCAATCTCCTCTTAATTTTACCCTTTTTGTGCAGTTTCCTTTTCTGGTTGCCCAATGCCCATGTGCTGCATCTGTCTATACTGTTCTGTAATGTAACATTGTCCCATTCTAGTGATATTAATTTCAACTAGAAGTATAAAAAACCTCATTATGAAACTTCTTGTCATATTCACTTATTTTAATCACAAAATTAATTCGCCGGATAACTTCTTGTACGGTGGAAAGTTGGTGTAGTCTGTATACCTCGAACCCCCTTTTGATGTATGGGAATCCTTGTTATAGATGAATTTAGGGACGGTTACCCGAGGCATCTATCGTTAATTGAAAAAGAGATGTGGTGATCACCTTTAGATGTCATTGTAGAGTTTTAATGAAGACAACGTGACACTATGCGTGGTAAATGTTTGGAGGTTGGGCTATTAATTATAAGGAGTTTGAATTTAGCTAGGATTTATTTTGATAGAGGGGAATCGAGCAGAGTTCGCTCAAGAGGGGATCAAGACTTCTTAGTTCACCCGTAGTTGAGCATGGCTTCAACCGAGGGGACTTTGAGTCATTCTTGACTAATTTGCTGCTGGCTATCTACAGTGCTTTGATAGCTTGGGTATTAGGTCTTTTGTCGGTTGTTAGCAGAATGTGCAAGTATATAAAGTAGGTGAAACTATATCCCTCACATTTAATAATACTTATTGGACTAGACAATACATTGAAAAATAAATATAACATAACTTTTTTTTTTTTTTTTGGTACTCAGGTATCCTAATTTAGCCAAACTAATTTCCTGGACCACCAGTCACCGACCCCTCAGTAATGGCGGAGGTAAACTGTGGGTTATGCCCAAATTAACCAGGGTTCGAGCACCCCTTATGCTCCTGACTCTAAGTGAGCATTCCTCCATAGTTATTACATCACCAAACTGCTCCAACTAATATTGATTATTACATCACTCAACTGCTCCAACCAGGAATCGAACTCCCCACGCTGAGGTTGCAAGCCCAGCAATACCATTCCTTTGCCATAACATAACTTTCTTAATTGCATTTATCATTGTCTAGTTGAGTATATATTACACAATAGTCGGGCTACATGTACAATGCCTAGGCGCAACGCCGCGTCTCCGTTCTTTTCCTGCTACTTCTGGGCAATTGAAGCGCTTGAGTATTGTGTTGCTGCTTGGAATTTCAGTTTTGGAAGTATGGCACCTAAGCACTAACTTTCTACTTATTTTCCTTGATTTTTTGGCTTGTTTATTCACTTTAGTACCATTTTTCACTACTCGCCAATTTATAAAACAATAATAACAAATACATCAAAAGCGTTCTATACTCATAAAATTTAGCTAACAATCAAGTTAAAATTATATAGAACTTGTGGATAAAACACACTCGTCATCGTCAAGCCAAAAAAGAGGAAAAGATGTAATAGAGATGTATGCATATTTTATGTACTCTAAATTAACCTCTGTTTGGTGGGGATTAAAATTATATTTTTAGTAGATTTTGATAAAATTTTTGAAATGTGTAGTTAAAAAGTTGTGCTATCCATAAAATACGTGATTAATATTGATTGTTTGACTTTGATTTAGAATAAAATCTTATTTAAATCAATACAAAACAGAGTTAAGCCTTGACAAAAACAGTTACATGAGTGATTATAAAATATTACAACTAATTTTCAAGATAGATGATCTTTTTATTAAAAAATGAACTAAATTACACTAATCTCATTTCCAATGAAGACATTATGGCATAATTTCGTTGTGATCTTAACTAACACAATTAATAAAACTAAAAAGAAAAAAAAGAAAAAAGAGCCACTTGCTAATGGGTCACGTGAGAATCACACGTGAATCAAGAGAGCTTAAAAAAGCTACTTATAATTAACGTGACGAACCATAAAAAGTTTTACTGCCGAGGCATTCAATACTTTAATACGTGTCCAGCATGCACTGGTGATAGGGTCTTGTTCGTGACAGTAACCTACCACGTGTCTGTTTATTCTACAACTTGCCCATGGGTGTCGCGGCCATTTCATTTTTTAGAAAAAACACTCTATTGGTTATATTTTAAATTTTGAAAATAAGTAGGACTTAGTGTGGTAAAATTTAAATTATAATTTAAGCCAATTAGACACTCTTGTTCGATGAAAATTAAAATCATATTTTTAATAATTTTTATAAAAATTGATAAAATGTCTCGTTAAAAAGTTGTAGTTACTATAAAATATATGGTTAAAACCAATTGTTCACTTTGATTTAGATTAAAATTTTAAATTTAATCCCATAAACAAGGCTTATATTTATATATTTTGTAAGATTCATAATAACTATCCACTTACTATTTGGTTAAAATCTACAACTTTTTTTTTTTTTTTACCAAACACACTCTTAACATTGTTGGGCACGGTAGACAGTTCAATGGTACATGTTAGGAAAAACATGAATGTTATCAATGTCCATTTTCTACTCACCAAAACGTTCTTAATATTCTGGAAAATAATTTTATTGAGGAAATATTAAAAACGTCCCATCAATTTCTATGAAATGCAGAGACACTCCTATTCCTATTTGTTTATTTCGACGTCGGGTCAACTTGAGCAAGAATTACATCGTATCTAGTTTAAAAATTACAACAGCCTACCCTTTTAATATGTTGAATTAGGTAGGGTTACAAAAATATAATTTTAGTTTGAAAATTTTGTTTCTTTTTTTTTTTTTTCTCATCCAAACGTTTGAAGTGTCGTCACTTGGATGGTTCGGAATCTAATATCTCGTAATTTAAGTGAATAATTCTATCAAATGTACATGTAGGAGTTTTATTATTTTATGTTTTGAGAAAACTTAAATTATATTTAAATTTGTTGCATTTAACCGAAGAGTTAGATTTGGTAAAAATATGAAGAAAGGGGTTCATGAATCATGTATATTGTTTCCCTATTCAACAATCACGAAGAAGTTGGCTTTTTTGGCAAGTCTTTCAGGCCTCTCAAACTCTATAAATTCACTGCAATATTCTCGCCTCAATTTTCCTCCCTTTTCCTCTTCTCTTCCTCCCCTTTTCGGTCTGTTTTTACTTTTTAGGGTTTGTTTAAACCTGAGGAAGATTTTTCTTTTTGTCTCTTCCTTTTACAATCATTTTCCATTTCCTTTACCCATTTTATTTCCTCTTTCTGATGGAAATTCTTTGAACGTACAAAGGACTCTTTCGTCAGGTGTGAATCCCATATTAACTATTTTGGAAAATAATCAGGTATGAGTTTTAGCTTTTACTTTTGTTATTTTCTTCACTGCATATACTAGAAAAATACCTTGCAATGCTATTGAAATTAAGCTAAAAAGCATTATTTTTTACATCCTTTTCTCATTTTTGTAGACCTGTATATCAATAATTGCTGATTCTGTTGTTTTTTCATGTCAAAACATGCAAATTTTGCGATATTATGGACAATGCCCTTGTGGGTTTTCTTCAATATTATAAATTTTGACGTGCATCTTTCTGAATTTTCTATGATGTTATAACTTCATATGTTGTGTGGACTTTCTTGAAATCGACAGTAACATGGTTTAGTATTGATTTGTCGGTTAATTGTGAAAGCATGATTTTTTCGGTTTCTGTTTAGGTGTTGAAATTTTGGTTGTCTTAATAATTTTTTCGTAGATTGCCACGAAAAATGGAAATAATTTAGATTGTTGTTTATTATGTGGTTATCAAAGCCTTTAGCACCCTTTTTTGTGCTTGTTCTCAAGTCAAACGGGTTTTCAAGATTCATATTTTCAATTAACCTGGCTTTATGTTGGTAGGAGCTTTTCTGGGCCCATTCTTTTTTGGCAGTCGGGTTGGTGGGTGGGGACGACCGAGGGTCCGGTTGGTGGGTTGGGGAAGGGAGTAATGAAATTGAAGGATTGTTTGGCCCACCTCAATTTTCTGCTGATTTTTCAATAATTTCGATGGATTTAGATTATACAGTATTATGTATAAAGTTTTTCCGGTGGTCTTCGTGTCTCAGAATCTTGATCTGTTCCTTTTTCTGTTTTCCACAAAATCTAATATGGGCCTTAATTTAAAATTGTGCAAAGTTGTCTTTTTGTGTTGATTTTAGTTTCTAATGATGCATAGCTCTTATTTCTTAAAGATATGAAATTTCGCACGTGGCTTCTATAAATGTCTCTCTATTTCTCTGTGATAGTGGGTGACCATCAAATTAAATAGCTGTTGGTAGTTGCCGAGTCGGGCCCTTAACATAACACAATATTGCAAGCACTTCAATGCAATGAAAAATGAGGAATTTGGAGGGAGGGATTTAGGAGGTTTTGAAAGAAATTAAATAAAATAATAAAGTTTTGAGGAAGAAAATGAAATTGAGTGGACAATGATGTTTTAAAGATTTAGAATTGTCGGTGACACTTTGAGCAAGGACAATTCAATTAGGAGAGCGTGTCTGTGTCCAACACATGTTGAACTCGTGTATTATACCGATAGCCATCAGACACTCTACCAATCATTTTTTCTTTCTTTATTGTAAATATTATATATTTTTAACTCAAAATTATATTAAATAATAAATAGATACTCATATTTAAAAGATTTCTATAAGAAAATTTAATAATTAATATAAAATTAAATTTATACTATAAAAATGGAGAATATTAAATAATTTAATCAATGTGTCGACTACGTGTCATGTTAGTATTTCTTTTGAAAAATCACGTGTCGGTGGCCGACACGTGAACACACGTGTCCGTGTCGGTGCATCATTGGTGACTCATAAAAAATTTGAGTATAATTTGCAAAAAAAAAAAAAAAAAACTTTTTGAGTCTTGAAATTGCACTTATTCCTTTTTAATGTTAACATTTTTTATTATTTTTAACAGTAAATATGATGGATCTTGACAACATGGAGGTTTTTCGCACAAAAGTTTCAAACATGGGAGTTTTATGTGATTTTCAATAAGTATGAGATACATCAGGCATGAAAACCTTTTTAAGGGGTCTTCTACTATTAATTCTTGTTTAAATATGAGTAGTTTATATTTGCAGATAAAAATGCACATTAGAAAACTGAAAAATTAACTATACTCTCAATAAGGTAAATGATCTATAATTTGGGGGCAGACAAAAAAAAGTGAGCTTATCTTTATAAGACTGAGGGAGTACAATTTAACTTGGCAAACAACTCTCTTTAAGTTTCAGATCAGTGTGCAATAACGAAGTTTGGCAAGTGTTTATAAATAGTTTTGTTGTTAAAAAGATAAAAATAATTGATGGATGGGTAGTACTGTTAGTCCCACAAAATATGCCGATTAAAAGTGGTTTGACTTTTAGCAAAGAAATGCACTTCATTTCATTTCGTTAGATGACTGCTGTGTTTTTCCCTTTGAAAAAGTGATGTTAAAATTAGGTATGAAATTGAGTCCTTTAGGAGAAAATGAAATGCCTTCTGTTTTGTGCACGAAAATTGCACTGCTGTTATTGTCTAGATGATGATATTGAGGATGATAGCCCGGTTTTGGTTCATTATCCTTTTTTGTGTTGGTCTTTTATTGTGTGTGTGTATCGAAGATTGTGGCTCTTGGTGTTCAATCTCACGTATATTTTTGACAATTAGCATATGCTTTGCTTTCAGGAGAAAAGTGATCAGTGTATGCTATACAGACTGGTTAGAAGTTTGCAGGCGAAAATGTTCCATTGCGTGGTATATGCATGGTAGCTTTGGAGATGAGGTACCGTATATTATTTATTTTTATATAACTTGAAGTTCTACCGCTCAAAATTGTAACTGACAGCAACATATTGATGTTTATCATCAGATTTCGCAAAGCCTGTGCTTGATGGACTGCTTGCCCAGCAGCGGTGACAAAAAGACATTAAAGAGGTGGTTTTTCATAGATAAGAGGGTTGGGTAAAAGGCTACTCATTACACATTTTGAAGTTAACGCATTAGACTAAGTATTGTAACACATTAAGTATGGACTTAAAGTCAGCAAAAGCGTCTCCTGTTCTCACTGATCCTTCACCTATAAACAACTCTAGACTGGGACTCCATTCCAGTCTTTTGCCTTATTCACAATCGGGGCCGTCTTTCTCAACGAGCATTCTATCGATTCCAAGAAGGAAGCCCGGGAAACTCGACGACGTTTGGTCCAATGGGTGGGTTGACGCAATGAAATCTTCGTCACCTCCCCGTAAAAAGGTTCTGAAGGATTTCACTAATGTTGAGCTATCTGCAGATGATGGAGAAATTGCTTATCATTCTTGGATTGTGCGTTTGAAAACACATTTAGATATGGATAAATTTTGTAGGAGTTTCCACCTCCGTAAATTTGTTGATTATAATTATAATAATCCTTGTGATCTTCGTTTTTTTATTTTTGCAGATTAAATATCCATCGGCTCTACATTCCTTCCAACAAATAATGGACTCTGCAAGGAATAGGAAGATAGTGATGTTCTTAGATTACGATGGAACTCTTTCCCCTATTGTAGATGATCCTGATAGAGCTTTTATGTCTGCTGATGTAAGCACCCTTCTTAGCTCATAAATTTTTTCTTCAGGTTTTCGTGTTTTGCTCACATAATGGACCGTGCAAATATCAATTTCAGATGCGGTCTGCTGTTAAAAATGTTGCAATGTACTTCCCAACAGCCATCATCAGTGGAAGAAATCGTGATAAGGTCAATACAGAAATTTCTTCATTATACCACGTTCTCCCATTTATTTAATACGTTCTTATTTGCTTTAAAAATTAGCAGGTTTTTGAGTTGGTAGGACTAACAGAACTGTATTATGCTGGTAGTCATGGTATGGACATCATTTTCCCAGCCAAAGAAATGGCATCCATGGACCATTTAAATTGTTGCAAATCTACTGAACTGCAGGTATGAGACACAAATTTTCTTTTTGAAAAGATAGATTGCGTTTGTTTCTCATTATATAACTCTTATAAAATGACGCTCATCTAACTTTTCACATTTTTAGGGCAAGGAGGTAAATCTGTTCCAGCCTGCTAGTGAATTTTTACCAATGATCACTGAGGTGTGTGTTTGTTTTCCACTCGTGAATTTATATAATTTCAGAGAATGAAAAATGATCAAATGAACATCTTTAGTAAAGTTCCGTATTTTTCTTTTTTAAACAGGTATTTAGAGCTCTCGTTGAGACTACTAAAGGTATAAAAGGTGCAAAAGTGGAGAACCATAAATTTTGTGTCTCCGTACATTATCGAAACGTAGATGAGAATGTAAGTATTGTTTCCATTGAACGCCTCACATTTCAGTTGTCCTTAGTTAATTTGCCTTGTAACATTATCCATATTTTTGCACTTTAACATTCAGGTTTGGCCTGTAATTGCACAATATGTTCACGATACCTTGAAAGACTACCCTCGACTACGGCTAACTCATGGACGAAAGGTAACTGACTCCAATCCCTTTTGAGTACAACTATAAATTTCCTCCCACTGTGTTTTGGACGATACTTGTATATATACTGATTGGATGAAAAAAAAAAAAAACTTATGTGCAGTCTTTGTTCTTCTTCCGTGCATAGGTTTTAGAGGTTCGTCCTATGATTGATTGGGATAAAGGAAGGGCAGTCGAATTTTTTCTTGAATCACTTGGTCAGTAACTCCATCTGATTTAGCATCCGTTTGGCAAAATCAATTTATAAATGATTAAACTTCATTTTCAATCACATTCATCAATTAATTCACAACTATCCATTTATCCACCACTCATTTATATCTACTTATAAATAAATCAAACCAATTACATAGTCTTTCCAAACGGCGGTAAATGTTATAAATTAGCAACATTTCATTCGTTTATTGAATGATGACGCGTAATCTTGCAGGATTTAGTAACAATAATGATGTGCTCCCGATTTATATTGGAGATGACAGAACCGATGAAGATGCATTCAAGGTAAATACTAATGTAACTCCTGTACAGTTTAGTAATCTCATTTGTCGATGTAATAATGTGATTTACTTCTACATTAGGTGTTGAGGAAGCGGAATCGAGGTTATGGAATTCTTGTATCTAGTGTCCCTAAAGAGAGCAATGCTTTCTTCTCTCTCGAGGATACGTCGGAGGTGAATGTTTACATCAGTATTAAGCTTTATTTAATTGCCTATTATCATTTTGATTTCAGTTTTCTTATTATATCATAGATTCAAATATAAAGTTTTGGCATTTTAATTATGTGCAGGTTAAAGAATTTCTTGAATCCCTTGTGAGAATGAAGCAAAATGATGCAAAGATACTTGAGAGGAGCTGAGGCCATTTGCGTATAATACAAATTAAATTTGTATTAATCAATTTTTTTTTTTAAAAAAATTATAAAATTTCTAATGATATGGCAGGTGGGAGTTGCCATATGTGTATGCTATTATTTTTTTCAATTATTTTTTATGTGTGTTGCCTAAAGAACTTTTGCTAATTGTAAAGCTTTGTTCTTTGCGTTTAAATTATCAAATTATGTGTAATATTATTCAAATTATCCCACTTAAATGATGACGCGTGTTATTGTTCATTTCTATTTTGGTTTTTGTTATCAAATTTAGTTTTTCATCTTTTTTTTTCGAGAACTAAATTTTTTTTGCGCTGTTTGTATTTCAAAAGATAGTGTCAAAATTCACAATCTTGTTTTTTCAAACTTATTTTCAACCAAACATTTTAACAATAAGGGCTTGTTTGGGCAAAATTTTAATATAAGTCAAAATCAAAAATCAATATCAACCACATATTTTATGAGTTTCACATCTTTTCAATCATACATTTCAAAAACTTTTATCACAATCCACTTAAAATTTGATTTTAATCTATACTAAACACCCTCTAAATATTTTACACAAACTTAAATTTTTTTTCGACTTTTTAACCATACATTTTTCAAAAATTCATTATTCAAAAATCCATTTTCTCTTTATAATGATAGACGAACGGGTTAAATATAACACCTAAAAGTTGTGTTAATTTTTTCCGACTATTATATAAAGTAGGGATGAAATTGTTTGGCTAAAGTTTTCTTATTTTGAAGTGTTTTTTTTTTTTTTGGGACAAAATGTGTAATTGAAAAGTCGATAAAAATGGTGGACTATGTGTCACCTTCGAACTCAATATTTTAACAACATTTTAAAGTTTGAAAAATATAAAATTTGTTTGAATTTGAGCAGTTATCACATGGGCTTGAGTTGAGCTGTACAAACTATTCGTCTATTCCCATTTATTTGTTTTGAACTCACTATCTAAAGTGGGCCCTAAGTTTGGTGTAAATTTGCTGGCAATCATGTGGAGCTTTCACAAAGATCGTGTACAATTCTTTCATGACATTGCAATAGTTGCAGTTGGGATCCTCAACTTATGCAAATTAGAGCAATTACATCTTCAATCTTCAATTTGTAGCGTATAGATTCTTACCTTTTAAATTTTCATGCGTTGAGTTAAAATGTAAATTTCATTAAAAGATCATGGGTAAATAAATTAACACCACATCTTTTATTTTGTTGTACTATTTTTTAATTGTCTTAAAATCTCACGATCTTTGCTTATTGACGCATTTACGTCCTTGGATTTTTCAACACATTTTTATCCTCAAATTTCAATTAATTAGGATATTAATAGTTGGCGATTGTTTATATCTAAATATTGTGTTAATATTCTTTAATATGAAGGACAAATATTCTATTCCACTTTTATATTTGTCGTTATTTTTATTTATAAATATAACGAACAAATACGTTTTTTAATGTCTTCCTAATGAACTTTTTGGATGAAGACTATAATCAGAGACAAAATATTCTAATTAATAAACTTAATGTTAATGACAAAAAATGCGATAAAAAATTTAGGATATAAATATGATAATGAGCAAATGTCCGTTAAGTTAATTATAATAACAATGTTACTTTTAACTTAAATAAACACAAATCACCTAATCCACACAAGATCAATGACCGCTTCAGCTAGCTTTTTTTTTATTTTTTTTTATTTTTTTGTATTTTCTTCTCCAAATCTGAAAATAATCAACACAAATTTACGTGGTCGTAATTTCTGAATTTTGATTCAATTTATTTATATTTTTTGATTATTTAGTAAAAGAAAATCAATTATAGGCTAATTTATTGTGATAACTGCTGATTAATATACCTTTTTTTATCATTTTTTTCTTGTTCGAGTGTATATGAAATTCCATCTCTAGATTAATGATTTTGAATTAATATATATGAAAATTCATATTTGTATTAATTGGATTGGGTTAGTATACAAAAAAATTCGACTTTTGATCAATTCAAGTGACGCATGCAATGTGTTTGTGAAAATGTAAATATGGATATGAGAAACTGAAAAGTGACCTGCTATGTTACTTTTTAAAAAGGTTGGAGATTATCTCATTTGAATTATTTTTGAATCAATTAAAGAGATACGTATATATATATGTGTATTTTTAAAAATTTATACATAAATATGAGTTCAAATATGCTTTAAATAAAAAAAGTGAGATAATGTAACACTTTATTTGTGTTTTGCATATGAATTAAGGTTTTAGAATTTGAAAGCAACATTCTCTATTATTTTTTTAAGAACTAGACTATATCATTTGAGTTCTTTTTTTGATCAATTATAGAGATGCATAAATTTGTGTTTGTGAAAATTTAAATATAAATATGAATTTAAACTTTACTTTAAATTAAAAAGTGAGATAATATAACACTTTGTTTATATTTGGCATACGAATGAATGTGCTAGAACTTAAAAGCATGCTTTGTCACTCTTTTTTTTTATAAAGAAAGTTACATATTATCTCATTTGAATTCTTTTTTGATCAATTAGAGAGATGCATATATGTTTGCATAAAGGATATAAAGGATATGATGAATATAGAGAGAAAAAGAGAGGAATATAGAGATGTGTGTGTGTGTGTGAGAGAGAGAGAGAGAGAGAGAGAGAGAGAGAGAGAGAGCATTAGGTTTTAATTTGTTGACCGACATTAATGCAAAGATAACATTATTTTGTATATTGTAATTACTTTTCACAGATTTTTCTAAAGGATATTATATTTAGGGTATATCCTCTAATTTTTTTAAATATTTTATTTACACCCCATTTGCTTAGTTATTATTATTATTTTTTTTATCATTAATTAAAACTGAAAACATAAAAACAAAATTTGATAAACAATAAAAAAATTTCGAGCAGCGACCATATTTCAAGTTTTCAACCTAGTTCCTCGAGGAAGTGGGCAATAATAAGACGGCGAGGGAGTATTTTTGTCATTCCAACGCCCTTGCCCCATCCTATTTCCGTTGAAGGAAAATGGGGGCTTTTCCCCTTCCTAACCGCCAATTGCCGTGAAAACCACAAGTAGGGGGAAATCAGACAAAAAAATTGATTGGATACATATTCACTAATTTGATCAAAGATTGAGGACCAAATCTGCAATTTACCCTATATGATATGCTGACCATGGAAGTGCAAAGATAAATTTTAAAAAATAAAATTTTTATGAGTTATGCATTGAAATAATTTCACGAGTTGAATATAATAAGAAAATTATTATTCCCCGTCGCAGTTATATAGACTTGTTTCGTTTTTCACACGGATTAAAAAAATTTCTTTAATGTCATTGAAAAATTAATTTTTGTCAACATCTTTCCTAATTTATCCCTATTTATTTTTAGTTTGTCAAGATCTTTCCTAATTTACCCCTATTTAATTTTAAGTATGTAAAATTAAATTATTGTTGGAATTAATAAAGGATTTGAAGAAGAAAAAGAAGAAATTAGAGTTGTTCCATCCAAGTAGTGGAAAATGTGTGTATTTAGATGGTTTCAAGAAGTTGACATAAGTGAGAAAAATTTAATAAAGAGTATATTGATAAATGAACATAACAAAATATTTTTCATTAGAAAATATGTCTATATATTTGGGACAAGAGAAAAATGAAATTCTGCTCGTATAATTGGGACGGAGGAGGGAGTATATACTTTCATTTGCCATAATTGATTTCCGTAATCAGTGCATAAAAAATCGCACGTAATTTCATGAAAGATGCATCAAATGGTAGAAACCGCGTTGAATTATGAATGTGAATATGAATATGAAGTGTCCATTGGTAATAATGGACCGACACATGCTTTTGCCAAATCCCTCCAACCATACACATTCACTCTTTTCTTTATTCTATATCTACTAGACCAACCCCACAATTTTTAATTGCACCCCCTGAACATAGCCACACTCATATAGAGTAAATAGAGCCGTTTCTTGGTGCTTTCAAAACGTGTACACATTACATCTTCTCTATCAATCTCTCTACTACTGTTTTCTACTTCTCCAATCGATTATGTAACTTACCAGAAACTAGAAAAAGGTTATCTGTTTGGTGTTGAAGTGTGCTATCCTCAAAATACTCGAACTGAAAAACACATGGCTTCTTGTAGCTACTTGCTCTTGGTTATCCATATTTTCTTGTTGTTAGGCTTGTCTTATTCTGAAGATCCATCTTTTAGCTACGAATTTGTCGTCTCCTATATTACTGCTTCTCCTCTCGGTGTTCCACAGCAGGTATTATTTTTTGTTTTTCTCTTTTCTGTATAGAATCTGTTGATTTTATAGTTTTTAGTGATGTGGGTCTGCTTATAATTTACTTGAGGTTGATGGATTTGCTTTAGATTGTGAAAAGTTTGAATATTTTAACAACAGATCTAAGAAATGTGGCCTAAAGATTTGAACTTTAGGCTTGAATGACCAAGATCATTGAACTGCATTGATATATATTGCAGGTTATTGCTATAAATGGGAAGTTTCCAGGTCCCACAATTAATGTGACCACTAACAACTATGTTGTTGTCGATGTGAGGAACAAATTAGATGAAGATCTCCTTATGCATTGGTAGGGGTTTTGAAGTAATTCAGATTTTGAAATTGATTTGAAAATGTTTGTGAGTTTTTAGTGGTAAAAAAGATTTGTGTTTTTGATGGGTGAATTAGGTCTGGTATACAACAGAGGAGGAGTTCTTGGCAAGATGGGGTTCTTGGAACAAATTGCCCTATTCCTCCAAAATGGAATTGGACTTATGAATTTCAGGTCAAGGATCAGATTGGGAGCTATTATTACTTCCCTTCTCTCAATTTTCAGAGGGCTTCGGGCGGTTTTGGCACATTTATCATTACTAACAGAGCTATTATTCCGATTCCTTTTGACACCCCTTATGGGGATATCACAATTGTGATTGGTGACTGGTACACCCAAAATCACACGGTTAGTATTTGTGCATAGTTGATCTCATGTTTATTTGAGTTGGGGAAAGTGAGTTCTTTAAATTTATTGGTGAATGTGGAGTTTTATCTATGTTTAGGCTTTGAGGAGAACTCTTAATTCCGGGAAAGATCTTGGAATGCCAGATGGTGTACTAATTAACGGAAAAGGACCTTATAGATACAATGATACTCTTGTTCCCAGTGGCATTGATTATGAAACAATTACGGTCCACCCAGGTGAGTTATGTAATTTCTAACTAAAATATAGACATCCATTTATGTTTGAACTTATATCTTTATTAAAAAACATTATTGGCTTCAGAAGGCACATACATATTTGTAGATGCATAATTAAATATTGAGTAAATGGCACATGTTGAGAGATTTGACTTGAGATAGGGAAGAATTAGACTAATGTGAAGTAACACTATTCGAGATAGGGCTTGGACTCACTTAACTGTAATATGGACACGGTTAAGCATGATAATGGAAAGATTTGTCGAAAAGATTGAAGAATTTGATATGTCGCCAATAGGAAATAAAAACCTTACTTCTACGTTAACCGATGAATGAATTCCAGATTAAAATAGCTTCATGTTGTTCGAAGTCTGTTTGGTTCTTCATTTACATAGGCTTTGGCGTATTTCTTTGTATAAATTCTCATACAGCATTAGTGTGTTGTAATGATGAAAGTTCTGGCATTAAAATTAAAAAAACATACTTGTATAACTTCCATTTCAAATGCCGTATATTTGTATACTGGATAGTAATATTAGGTTCTTCTGCAGGCAAAACCTACCGGATTCGTGTAAGTAATGTTGGAATATCAACTAGTTTGAACTTCAGAATTCAGAACCATAACCTGCTTTTAGCAGAAACTGAGGGTTCATATACAGTACAGCAGAATTATACGAGCTTAGATATTCACGTGGGTCAATCATACTCGTTTTTAGTAACCATGGATCAAAATGCAAGTAGTGANGAATGAAACAGTGTGGCAAAGAGTAACTGGTGTTGGTATCTTGCATTATACGAACTCTAAAGGGAAGGCATCTGGTCCTCTTCCAGACCCACCACAAGATCAATATGACAAAACTTTCTCGATGAACCAGGCGAGATCGATCAGGTCGGTTTGCCCTTTGCTCATTTTCATGTTGCAACTTAAAATTTTTCATTATTTACTCCCTTTAGCTATTAAAAACAGTTAAGCATTGACATTCGAAGATATGTATTACATTAAATACGTACATATCACTAGGTCCTATTCGCAATGATGATGGTGGAGATTGAATCTACTTTTTCATCATCAAATGTATATGAGTTTCTCATTATAACTGCAAATTCTGAACGTGTGGGGTCTTTTTTTCTCTTTTTCCTTTCGATGTCTTTGGCTTACTGGTCAGTTTTTTTGGGTTTTTTTCACTGTGTAGGTGGAATGTGTCTGCCAGTGGTGCTCGCCCAAACCCTCAAGGTTCTTTTAGATATGGTTCGATTAATGTAACTCAAGTGTATGTGCTCAAAAACAAACCACCAGTAATGATTAACGGGAAGCGGCGGACTACACTTAGTGGGGTTTCCTTTGTCAATCCCGCTACACCAATTAGGCTTGCGGACCAATATAAATTGAAGGGTGTGTACAAACTCGATTTTCCAACTAGGCCACTTGCAGGTGCACCTCGGATGGGAACATCTGTAATCAATGGTACTTATAGGGGATTTATGGAAGTTATATTGCAGAACAATGACACCAAAGTGCAAACTTATCACATGAATGGATATGCATTTTTTGTGGTGGGGTATGATATGACTTCTTTCAGCATTCAATATATCTTTAATCAGAATGCAAGACATTGTTTTCCCATATTGTGATTAACCACTTCGAATAATTGAATTACAGAATGGACTATGGTGAGTGGACTGAAAATAGCAGGGGCACATACAACAAATGGGACGGAATTGCTCGGACTACGGCC
This sequence comes from Fraxinus baroniana, assembly GCA_903798355.1. Taxonomy (NCBI): domain Eukaryota; kingdom Viridiplantae; phylum Streptophyta; class Magnoliopsida; order Lamiales; family Oleaceae; genus Fraxinus; species Fraxinus baroniana. Next base: position 7,720 of record CAIGRO010036270.1, on the reverse strand, counting down.
CAGGTGCCTTTTCTAAATTCTGTTTCACTTTTTGCAATTCTGCAATCATTTCTCAAAATTTAAGCTAACTTATTTTCACATTGAAACCATGAAAATATAATCATGTAAAATCAAACACTAAAAATTTAAATAAAATAAATCACGATTGTTAAGTGAACTTTTATACCCCCTATTTGGTGGTCATTATTTCCAAAAAACAATGTTTTGAATAGTGATTTTTAGGAGAATGTGTGGTTTGAAAGTAGAGAAAAATTTTGGATTTACGTGTAAAATGTTTTATTGTGTGAATGTGTGGTTGAAAATGGGTATGCAGAAAAAAGAATTTAAAAATAATGGTTGGCAAACAGGGGCATAGTTTTGCATCCAAGTTTTTTACCTGTTTAGGGCCTGTTTGTCGTCGGGATTTTTGAAAAGCCAAAATTTTTCTCTAATATTGAGAACCTATTTTTGGACATGTTTAGATAATTTTTTGGATGTGTTTTGTCTTGTTAAAAGTGCTTTTAGAGGCTTCTGAAAAACGCCAAAGAAAAAGCAAAAGCTATCCAAATAGGTCCTTAAAAGCCTTGGAAGAAAGTGTGTTCGTTTTCTTCTCCTTTGTGGACAATGAGATATTTGCTGTTTACCTAAAATAGAAGAAGCTGTTCACTTAAATATGGGTAAAAAAAGGTTGTGGTTCTTGAAAGTAGTTCTACTGCAGCTCTTTGAACACAAAGTGATGTTTGCAACTAAAGTTATTGCCTTGAAAACATGTCATGTTTTAAAAGAGGAATTTGAAAAATTGTGAGTACCTAGTTCGAGTGAACAATGAACTGAACTCTTATGTTATATATTGGCTGATGTAACACTTTATGGGCATGTTTGGTGCATGGTATTGGACAATACTAGATAGGACAACACATGCAAGAATTTAACTTGTTTTTCTTAAAAGATTCATGGTTTTGTTTTCTTATTATTGTTTTCAGAAGTTGCAACTGTATCCTCATTTTTTATCCATTGTGTAGGTTTACCCCGGGGCATGGACGTCAATCTTGATCTCACTGGACAATGTCGGAGTTTGGAACATCAGGACTGAGAACCTCGACTCATGGTATCTAGGCCAAGAAACTTACATCAGGGTTGTCAATCCAGAGTCCAATAACAAAACCGAGTTTCCAATGCCAGATAATGCCTTGTTCTGCGGTGCACTTGACAAATTGCAAAAGTACATATTTGAACATCACTGCCATCTGAGATTCTGAATTTGCATTTTAATTGCTTCTTATTTCAGTTTTTTCTAATTTTCACCTCACTTTTCCTTTTTCGCTATAGGCCACAAGATATATCTTTTGCTACTTCAATTGGGAGCAATGGATCAAAATTGTTACTCGGTTCACTGCTGATGGTAACTGCACTTATTTCGACGTTCCATTAAGAACTTTATATGCGATGCCGGCTTTATTTTGCTTATGAGGGTTGTACTTGTAGTCGTGTTTATATGAATCTTGTAAGTCACATTCACCTTTATTTTTTCTTTCCGGATGTAATGCGTCTCGGATCGCTAATTAATTAATTGGAATTCACCATTCTTTTAATATTTTAACTTAAATATAATGAAGACAATTCATCAGTTTTTCTTAGTTCCAGCAGAAAATCAGACGCTGATATTTCCTTGAATGAGGTGTGATGTACTTGTTTTCATGTTCTTGAACTTGGTCGGTACTATATATACACGCACGTACGAACACACATCTTAAATTTGAGAATCCTAATTTTGAGTTTCACCTAATCTTGTGTGTGCAAGTCTACAGGTTTATAACTAAAGCAAATTTTTTAATATTCTAGGTAACTTCTATTTTTTCAGCAACATTTCCCAACGCATGCTAGTATTTCAATTGTAATTTTTTCAAAAACGAAATAAAATAGAAAAAAAAAATGAAATTTAATTAATTTAAATGGTGTAAGATTTTCACATCTAAATTCAAAAATTCATTTGAAATGTAAAAACAATTAAATAGTTATGGATTACATTTCCATATTTTATAGTTTCTTGCATATTTAATCGCAACACTTATAAAATAATGTAAAAAAAAAAAAGGAAAAAAGAAAGTAAAATAAAATAAAATCATAAATATTTTAGAAGTTCATTACAAAATATTTAAAAAATATACTAAATAATAGAGAAAAAGAACAATCAGTGATAGATTCAGAGACGGAGTGTCTTGCAAAAGTTACTAAAAAAAGAAATAAGTTGAAACTAATAAAAATAAAATAATTGAATAACCACGCGTGAAAGTCATTTCTCCAAGGTCCACTTATCCAAAGTCCATTTGCTCTCTATGAGTTTTTGATTATTTTCTATCTTCACTCTCAAGCAAAGTATTTCGTCGACTTATTCGCGTAAATAGATCTTTTTAACATTATAATTACTATGTTTAGCTAATTGCCTAAATACACAAGGAAAAGAGTGGATAATATTGCATCAATCCTTCTTGAATCAGACTTATCTATGGTACTGGAACAGGGAAGCTCTTTATTTTTTAAGAACTTACTTTTCCCATTCTCCACACCAGGAGTGGATATATTGGTTATTGAGTCAATTCTCAACTCAAATACTAATTCTCAGTAATATTACCGAAGTTCATGCCTGAAACAAACAAATCAAAAGAACAAGTGAGCACTGACTTGAGACAAAAATCAGATGCTGGAGTCAGGAAAATCACACAATTTTGAGTATACAAAACAAACACGAGCTACCATAAAATTTTCTGTTCACTGCGATAAAACTAGAAAACTAGGCAACATGACTTGTAGAATACTGAGAATTGGGGAATAATAACCTTTATATCCTCAAAGAAAAGAGGAAACACCACCATCATCTCAAGTCCCATTTCATCGATTATCTCATAGAACAATTTTAGTGAAAACCCCTCATGCCCCAACAGAAAGAACGCTATAACTTCCAGAATTTAACGTATGCTCATTTTAGCAGCATAATCAAAAGAGGGGAGAAACAGAAAAGAACGGTCTACGATAAGAGCCAACTTAGCACCTACCTAAAAATAGGACAAGCCCATTGACTTGGCATAGAGGACTTTATTAATATCTTTCTTCCCTAGTTGTTCATGTCTATAGACATGAACAAAAATATTTGAGAAATATACATCACAACACTTTGACAGAAAAAAAATGCTACATGCATGAGGAGGGAGGAATACAAACGAAATCAATGATGAATAGGTCCAATGTGAAGTAGAATCTCACCTGTCTGTAGTGTAAAAATGGTAATTCTGATCATTAGGAGAGTACACTAATGTAGCAACTCCCCTACCATTTTCAAAATACGTGTGACATTGTGCAATGAAAGGATTTGTATACATACATAAAGGTGTCTCTCGACTTCCACCTTTGCTTAGTAAAAACTCATCAAAGCTAATTAAATTGCTTAATTTATGTCTGTCATCTGGCTCTTCCATATTGATTAATAAACAAGTCTCCCACAATCTTCTACTTCAATGTAACTCTAGAAACTGACATGTTAATTATCTTGTATTATGTCCCTGGTATTGTGGCTGCTATAGAATTCGAGGCTAAAAAATTGAACGAATCAACAGTGCTTCCCTACTTAGTTAGACTCGTCAATATGAATAATTTCTACAAGTCTAAGAGTATTCCACTTTGTCTCTCCTTTTCGAACGATATATCATAGCCGTTATTCTTTAAAGGTTGCTTAGTAGACGGGAAGTTATTAATTCATTGTAGGTTTCAACATGTGCAGATTTGAGTGACACATTAATGGATCGGATGGTAAGCCTTATTGATCCTTGTAACATTTTCAAAATTCCACTTGATTGTACATTTTCTATACAACAGATTATTCTTCATGAAGATGTTTTAATCATCGAAAAGTCAATTGCACCGTTTTCTTTTGCCGTAGGTTCTTAATGAAGCCAATCTAACAAATGCCATCCTAGTGAGATCAGTCTGACCCGCAGTGATCTTGGAGGTGCTATACATCGATGGTGCTGATTTCAGTGATGCTGTTATCGACCTCTCCCAGAAACAGGTATTTGTTGAGGTAATCGTCCTTTTGCCCTGATGTTTTTAATGTTAATTCTGTTCATTTTAGGTATAAATGCTCGAAATATGTCTACAAAAATAATTAGTGTTGATGACTTAAGTAGTTGTTGATGCTAATGATAAGATAAAAGATTCATTAATTTCGTTTTTTCACTGCCAAAAGCCTTTGGACTTTTAGAAGATAGCGCAAAACGGGTCAGCTTATCTACAAATTGAGTTGTAGGCTCGGATACTGGTCGACTCTGTATACTAGTGAACGAAGAGGAATTTAGGACGTTGTTAGTTGTAGCTTTGTTAAATTTCCTCCTTTTACTTTTCTTTTTTTAATCTGTTAGTGAGCTGATTTTTATTTTCAGATTTTCAACAAGCTTCTATTTCCTCTTTGTTTCACACGTTGAAGTTCTTAACTTTCGTATAGGCTCTTTGCAAATACGCAAATGGAACAAACCCGATAACCGGAGTAAGCGCCAGAAAGAGCCTGGGATGTGGAAACTGTTGAAGAAATGCATATGGCTCCCTGTCATCCCCTCTGTTAAGTGCTCCACCAGAGAAACTTCTCGACCGAGATGGATTCTGTGATCAAGCCACTGGCCTTCGTGATGCAAAGTGTTTGCTCAAATCAAATCAATGTAGATAAAATCTTGTAATAGAAAAGAAATCACTGATGTCTATTACGCACTGGTCTTTATTTGAAGTGAATAGTACATGGTAGGTAGAGAGAGGCCACAAACAGTTTGATGACGTTCAAACCTCATTTGATTGAACTTATGAAATTCATAGAAACCATCTTACGTTGGTAGACATATTGAATTTGTTTTGTCTAAATGGTGCTTTTCCTTTTCTATTACAACATGTGCAGTACAGAATTTCTTGCCATGAAATGTGGTCCCAATTATTGTGAAATGCTAATTATAAGCCCTCTGAAGATTTATACCTTGAGACAACAATAGTTGGAGTAATGATTAGGCATGGAGTCTCTTATTCCATTATCCATAAGTTCCATCTCTTTTCATTTTGGCCATGTTAGGGCCAATTCAACGGCAACAATTTGTCAATGATAACGATCTGCATGTTCTAGTGATGGGGTCGTTGTGTAGACCACAGTGGCAAGCTCTTATGACAGTCTTATCCGACTCTGAGAAAAAATGCAAGCCATTGTTATCGATCCCACAACTAGCCTCCCCGAAGTCCGTCCGACTATTTTTATGCCACTAGTTGTAACTTGTTTCTTTGCGTTGCATAAACTTTACTCAACCTTTCCTGAACCCCTTCTACTCAAACAAATTTCAAAAATATAAATCAGTAAGCAAATGAAAAACCACCCTCTTTTCAATTGGATTACGGAGAGGCCTCAAAATGAAAATGTGTTCAATGATTAAAGGAAGAATTCAAATTGCTTGGCTTCTAATTGTTTCTTTTTAAAGTGGATCAACATGAAGATCTCAAGTGGAAGTGGGAAACAAACAATAACTGCAAATAGTAGATCATGTTCTCTTCTAGCCATCAACTTTTCTATTGTTTTAATTTTATTTATTTATTTTCTCTTATTCGGACTCGAGGGTAAAACTGTCATTTCACTAAATTTAACGGTAATTAATCCTTGATTTCTAATAGAGATAGACCCCACGTTGGTACATTGTATTACTTAGTTACGTTATGCAAAAATAATTTCTATTACAACCATCCTCCTATCCTTTGATTGTAACCCTAGAGATAATCTTTACGACTTATAAGTTCTCTCGTGCATACTTTATTTTCGAATCGATAAACATGGAAGAGGAGTCACTAGCCCTCTTTTTTGGGTTTAAGTAGAGAGCTGAGTATTTCATCTGAACTTTAATAGTGTTTTGCATTTAAAAGAAAAAAACATCAATAAACATCAACATCTTTCGTTAAGTAGCTATTGTCATATTAGTATTTTCGTTAAATAAAATGAAGTTTAGTGTTATTAATCCTTTTTGAGCAATTTGAGGACACTCTTCGGGTTTTTAACTCTTGATAATGATTATTTTCAAATCTTCTTCTATTCTCAACTTTTTCTTATTCCACCATGGTAATCGCTAAATAAGCAATCATGCACGTGTTAGTCTACATTATCATAAATAAAATAATTTACTTTAATATTTTTGAACATGAACATGAAAAAAGAAATGCAAAATGGTTTAGGTTGACAAAGAGCAAGTCGAGCCAAACAAAAGATCCGAGTTAACATAGAATATCTTTCAAGACATCATCAAAGTTGCATGAGCAACTTTTATAAGACAATGAAACTTTTACATAATTCACAAGATCTTAAAGTTCATTAAATGATGAGACCGATGTCTATATAGATTATACAATTGTATTGAGTTATTACAAACCCTTGTTGTTAGCTCGTCTTTCTAATAAGTCGAGCTTTATGGGATCACTAGCAGCAAAGGAGTAGAATGAATGAGCCACTTGGTCACGCAATATAAAATTTGAGTAAAACGTTAGATTACAGGGTATGCTTTTACATTTGTGGTTTACTGGTTTCCTGAAAAACAAGTAACAAACATCTTTTTTAAGGTCTACTGCACATGCGGAATATCGAGCCATGGCAACATTAACAAGTGAAGTGACTTGGTTCAGATTTTTATTTAAAGATCTCGGGGTTCTGTTACAAAAAATGATTGGATGTCAATGTTTACTGCTTTTTAAACAGTCCAAAGCATGATTGTATATTTTTATCCTTTAAGCCATTTATCAATTAATCTTTTTTTTACACTTTCGAGTGTCATGCATTTTTCGAGAAGGCAATGCAGTGGCTCATGCTCTCGTTGCACAGGTGGTTGTTTCTCAGACATCAGCGCGGTTACTCCATGATTTTGCTCCTGATTAGTGATACATTACGATCTTAACTGCCGTAATTACCGATTCTGCTGATTTACCGATTCTGCTGATTTGTTTTTGTTTGCCGACAAAGGCTTATATAACATCATTTGTTTTCATGTACTTTAATTATTTTGTTATTTGAATAAACTGTCGAGGTAGGCTAATGATAAGGGTGTTACAGGGGTGCCAACATAGTTGAGATGCCCTTTTGCATCTACTGATATTCATATCCGACCACTTCATAGGGATAAAAAAGGAGCTTTGAGTTATGACTATAAGAAGGGTACCTACCTAGTACAAATGATGCACTATCACATGGACCTGTACCACCTCGTCAATTATATGTAGTTACTTAGACTGAAAACAACATTTGCAATAAACCCTAATTATTATTCAGTAACACAATTATTTACTCAACACACTGCATCAATGCGCATGTTCTGCTTCATTTGCCATTTGCAGAGGCTTAGAAAATTCATTACTCCCACTGTCTTCAAATAATGTAATAACAATGTCTCTGCATTTCACATTGCCCGAAGCGAAACGTTCAATTACTGCTAGAATGAAAAGATAACACGACAATTCAATTATAAGTTGAGATAAATAACGATAGTCGATTATGTTATTTTAAGAAACTACAAGTGTCAAGAAGGTTGGTAACTAATCTATTACGGATAAAAACAGAAGGTGCTATATATTGAGATATATACTTCACTAACATTGAATTTGTATGGGACTTAGGAGAAACAAAGCGAATGAAAAAAATTCAAGACTGAATGACTGGGGTAGAGGGGGAGCTACCAGCTGCATC
>CAIGRO010036260.1:0-25806 GCA_903798355.1 Fraxinus baroniana | reverse complement strand
AAGGCAGGTCTATAGGCATTTATTTATGTATTTATTTTCTTTTAACCATAGAGAAGGAAAAGTCCTTGTGGAGAATAGAAGGCTTGAAATTATGTATCTCCGTGTCTCTATTCTCCTTTGACTTGCCTGAAAAAAAGGTAAATAAATAGTAACTGAACGTCTCAGAAATGCATCACCCATGCTCTGGTCAAGGCATACAAATTAGCTCATGAATAGTGATTTCTACATTTTTTTGGATTGTTTACGGTTCATCTCAATATTAAAATATCTTGTTGCTGCCAAACTCTGTGCCCTCCATCTACCCTTGAGAGGCTTTTGAACTTAGTGCAAAGAAAATATACGTCAAAGGTCTTGGCACTTCATGATGGAGAATATGTTCCACCATTTTCTTTACGTTCATATAAGCAACACCTTGGTAAACATCAGCCACATTCAATAACTTAATAACCAAGTTGGTTCTTATTATCATTGTTGATATAAAGTCGGTCGGCTTTGTTGGAATAATCAATTTGGATGGTTTAGTAGTGATAATGCATAAAGTTAAATGATAGCTTTGGTTCTATATGACATAACTGGTTTCCAAGGCATGGAAAAGTGTAAATTTGCTGTCATGACTAGTATTGCAGAGATGAGCATCCTGAAAATGTTCTGGCGTCAATGCAAATAATCATGGAGGTTCTCCTAGAAGAAAGTGAGGATGTGCAGGAGGATCTTTTACTTGTTTTACTTTCTGTTTTAGGTCGCAATAAAAGGGTAAGCATCTGCTGCCTCTTTGTTTACAGCTTCTTTGGATGCCGGCGTGCTGCCTTCTTAAATAATTAAAATTTGGGCTTCTTGTTGCTAGGATGTAACATTGGCTGCAAGGAGGCTTGCTATGAATGTGATAGGCCATTGTGCTGCGAAACTCGAACCTGGCATAAAGCAGTTTCTTGTTTCATTAATATCAGGAGACAACAGGTCCAAGAAGTGCCAGATTAACTATCATGAAGTCATCTATGATATCTATCGTTGTGCCCCTCAAATATTATTGGGAGTTATTCCTTTCCTAACTGGAGAACTCTTGGTAATGACTGACAGCTTCTTTTTGTGTCTCCTTTGTTTTTCATGTACGTCATTGATAAAATGTTGTTGAACTTAGTTGTTTGTCCTAATCTGACATAGAAAAATATTTATCTTTTGGTCGGAGAAAATTATATCATAAATATTAATAATTTACGAACCATCTTTTATTGTTGAGGTGTTTGCAATATTGCATCCATGTTAGAGTTGCTTTGAAAAGATATTTTAAGAAAAATTACATCAGCTGGTAATTCTTTACTTTTTGTGGTCCATTACTCGACATCAACATGGACAAGCTGGTTTCCAAACTCACTTTTTATATATTCTCTAGAAAAAAATTGTTGCTTTCAACTCTTTATAGCTTAATTGTGAAATTTCTGAGTTCCTAGTTTTGGTATCTACAGACTGATCAGTTGGACACTCGTTTAAAAGCAGTTGGCTTAGTTGGGGACCTTTTTGCGCACCCAGGATCTGTTATCTCTGAAGCATTCCAGCCAATGTTTTTGGAATTTCTGAAAAGGGTCACTGATAGAGTTGTGGAGGTCAGAATGTCTGTCCTTGAGCATGTCAAAAGTTGTCTGCTGGCTAATCCTTTTAGAGCTGAGTCTCAGCAAATTATCTGTAAGACTTTTAAATAGTTATCTAGTAGACACTCCTCATGTCTTTAACCTGACATGGTTTGCATTCTAGCTGCGCTTTGTGACCGACTGCTGGACTATGATGAAAATGTCCGTAAACAAGTTGTCTCTGTGGTTTGTGATGTGGCATGCCATTCTCTAACATCCGTACCTGTTGGAACTATCAAGCTGGTTGCGGAGCGCCTTCGAGATAAATCTGTATGCACGAACTGTCTGTGCTTGCTTTGTCATTTTATATCTGCCACATGCCTTGCTCAGATTCTGATAATCTCTTCTGCATACATCCAGTTTCTTGTTAAAAGGTACACAATGGACAGGCTAGCTGATATATTCCGAGTTTATTGCTTGAACCGCTCCCCTGTATCAACAGAGAATGATGAATATGATTGGATTGTTGGGAAGATTTTAAGATGTTTTTATGATAAAGATTTCAGGTAACTTATTTTTTTATTGAGTGATTTAATTTGTAGCTTAAGGATGGAGTTTTTTTGGATAAATATAATTAACGTCATTAAACAAATCCCAACTAGATGACTAGCTCTTGGAAAAGGCAGTTTACTATGTCAAGTCCAAAAAGATGTAATATTTCAGCTGACACTAACATTGATACTATATTGGAGCCTGGTTCTTTCCCTGCAGATCAGACACAATTGAACCCATTCTATGTTTATCATTGTTTCCAAGTGATTATTCAGTCAAAGATAAGGTGACAGGCTGGATAAGGGTTTTCTCTGGATTTGACAAAGTGGAGGTTAAGGCTCTTGAGAAGATACTAGAACAGAAGCAAAGGTTTGTTTTGAATTCTTATTCTGACTTTAAAAGTAATCTGGTTCTTTGAGCAACTTCAGTTTGCTTTCAATATACACACTATATATCACAGTGTGATCCCAAGGGATTTTCCATCATATTGCAGATTACAACAAGAGATGCAGAAGTACCTTTCCTTCAGACAGTTGTCCCAGGTTCACAATCATAAATTTTGATTTCTAAATATAAGGCCGGGGGAGGGGGGGAATTAAGGAGACTTTTTATGAAAGGGTACATTCTTACCCAAATGCAGGAAGGTGATGTTACTGAGCTCCGAAAGAAAGTATTATTCAGCTTTCGCGTTATGTCTTGTTGTTTTACTGATCCGGCAAGGGCAGAGGAGACCTTTCATATTCTTGATCAGTTAAAAGATTCTAACATTTGGAAATTATTGGCAAGTCTTCTTGACCCAAACAACAGCACCGTTCAAGCTTCTAGTTCACGGGTAAGACATTAGACCGACGTTGGATTCTTTCAGCATTCTTTCTCTTCTTTTCAGTTTTTGTTGACGAATCTAAGTTTAAAATACTAGCAAAATTTCATGAGACGATATCTCTTATATACCTTGATCCTCCTGCAGAGTGATTTGCTATGTATCCTTGGCGAGAAGCACCAACTCTATGAGTTCTTGAATGTTCTCTCTTTGAAATGCTCGTATCTACTTTTCAACAAGGAGCATGTTAAAGAAATCCTTCTAGAAGCTGGCATACAGAAATCCCCTGGAAATACCCAGTTACTTTTGTCTTGCATGACTATACTCGTGGTAACGCACCCCGACTCATTTTTATTTTATCTATCATAATTTTTGACGATCAATGGTGTAACATCATCTTGAACTGTTTACTTTCCTTGATTTTGGGAGGAAAACATTGACCTCATACACATTGAATTCAGACTTATTTTGTACTGATAAGCCTGGGAGCCAAATGTGGGGCAAATGAAACTCAACCCAGTTTCTCTAAATGTATAGCATGTGTTGTGTTTAAGATCTTTACTGCTGTAAACATGCATGCGCTTGTTTGATAGGACTTTATGACATAGGCATGCTGTTCTTGAATGCTAAAGCGCTATTCATTGGCTTGAATTCATGTACTTTTGCCTTCCTAATGTTCACACACCACAAAGAACAAATAAACTACTTATTTTCTAATCTTAACAATATTTTAAGCATAATTAATGAGCTGAATAATTTATCATGTTCGGTCTAATAAATGAAAATTAATTGATTCCACTGTTTGCAATATAATTGAGAGCTCAACAGTTCTAAGCTTGATTTATGATGGATCCATTCATGCATCACCATCAGAATGTCAATGGAAAAAGTAAATAACTTTTGTTTTGTTGAATTGTTTTTAACCTCGTAGGGAAACTGCTTTAGATTGATATCACAATCTTCGTGCTCTTGACAATTTCTTGAAATGCTAACTCCCTTCTTTTTCATATTTGACATGATGAATATTTCAGATTCTTGCACGTTTCAGTCCTTCATTGCTTGGTGGAATTGAAGATCTGATTCATCTTCTTGATGATGACAATGAAATAATTAGGGAAGGTGTTTTGCATATTCTTGCAAAAGCTGGGGGAACCATCCGAGAACATCTGGGTGTTTCATCAAGGTTTGATAAAAAAACTTCTGATTCATAGACCAAATATTTTGCTCGTTTTATTTTTTGAAATGCCATTCTTGTATCTGCAGATCCTTAAACCTTATACTCGAGCGAATATGCATTGAGGGCAACCGAAGGCAGGCAAAGTATGCAGTTCATGCCCTGGCAGCAATAACAAAAGATGACGGACTCATGTCACTATCTGTTCTATACAAGGTTTCTGATTACTAAATTAGGAATTATTTCTTACTCTCATCTTTAGTGCTTTACTATGCTCTTATGATATATTTCTGTTGTTTTCTTAACATGCTGACGAGATTTGTTATCTAATTTTGAGTTTGAAATGGACAGAGGCTTGTTGATTTGCTTGAGGAGAAGTCACATTTGCCTTCTGTACTACAATCTCTTGGGAGTATAGCATCAATTGCCATGCCAGTATTTGAAACAAAAGAAAGTGTGGTTCAACAGTTCATTAAAAAAAACATACTGGAGCGCAGTCATGTATGCCTTTGTGATTCTCTGGACTTGTGTGGCCTGTTTTCCTTTTCTCGTTTAAACTGTTTCATTTTCAGATGTCTGGAGATGAAGCTGGAGATGAAGCAAATGGATGTTGGGATGATATAAGCGAACTTTGCTCATTGAAGGTGTTTGCACTGGAATAATTTTCCATTAATTATTTTAGATGGAGCCACTCATGGCAAACCTTTATGCACTGGATTAATAATTGAATTATTTCTGCAGATTTTTGGGCTGAAAACATTGGTCAAGAGCTATTTACCCCTCAAAGATGCACATCTTCGTTCAGGAATTGACGACCTCATGGGAATCCTCAAGAACATTCTTTCTTTTGGAGAGATCTCAAGAGAGATCAAATCCAGGTAATGTAGGCTATGTGGTTTTAGAAAGTTCTGTACAGGTAACTGCAGTCCAATGTCATTATTGGCTCGCCTGGGTACTGCTCTTTATCATATGTGGATTTCTTTTTCTGTGTTACAGTTTAGTGAATAAGGCTCATTTGAAGCTTGCAGCAGCGAAATCTGTTCTTCGTCTATCAAAGCACTGGGAGCATAAAATTCCCGTTGATGTCTTTTATCTTACCTTGAAAACTTCAGAGGTAGAATTTATTTGAATGAAAGAATTTGATTATTCATGGAATACATTTCCTCATAGCTGTTGCAACAAAACAGTTTGCTGAGCAACATTTTTTTTCTGGTATTTCAAACTCTTGGTGTGTCCAGGCTAATTTTCCTGAGGTGAAGAAACTATTACACGCTAAGGTTTATCAATATGTTAAGGAACGGACTTTAGACCCAAAGTATGCTTGCATCTTCCTACTTGACATTTGGTCTCAGCAGCCTGATTTCGAAGAGGTATATGATGTGCTGAATATACATGTTGTATTTATCTGTTGGTTGAGTAACAGTGAAAGATTCAACAAGTTCATATATGAGATCATGTCATGAATCTTCTTTCCCGATATATTTGGCAGAACAAACGCAATATGAATGATGTAATCCAGGTTTGTCAGCAAGGGAGAGCACGCCAAGTTTCTACACAAAGTGATGCAAATTCTCCACCACTCTATCCAGAGTATCTCCTCATATATGTGGTCCATGCTCTTGCTCATCATTCTGCGTGTCCTAATGTTGATGAATGCAAAGATATCAGAGAATACGAGGCTATTTACAGGTATTCCATGTCAAAATTCAATATCCTTGATGATTTGGATTCACATGGAGCTAGTATGCGAAGCATGGACACCCCTCCTAGGGTGGAGTGTCGGTGTCTGCATATATCGAACACCACCCTCATAGGAGACTCTGGGACACATTTCTGACATTGCCAGTTTCCTCATTTTCTGACATGCCTTGGCTCGTGTGGCTTGTCCTATATATATGCCCCCGTTTGACACCCATTAATTTCGCTTTCTCTTTCTCATTCTCATTCTTCATTTCAACCACAAATTCTCCAAATAAAATAATATTGCACACAAATCAAAATAATTTCATCACTTTTCCACCACACATTCTCACATGAATCACTATTCCAAGATTCCTATTCTCCTCAAAATGGGTTTCAAACAGGGGCTATATATATATATTTTTTGTTTCTTTTGAAATCCGAGGAATATGTCTTTGACATTTAAAGGACACAATAAGCTCCAATTTGCAAATTTTTGAATATGACTAGGAGTTTTTTAGGTAATAAGACATTTGTGTGATAATGTCCAAATAATGTGTGAAATTCCACAAACTTTTCTGTTGAATTTTTTTTATCTACTATTCCACGTTTTCTTTAGTTGGCACTAGTAACTAATAATATATAACCCAAAACCATCTCAGTTCAACTAATAGCCACTCCTTTATTTCAAAAGATTTCCCCAGAAAAAATTAGAATCAAAGCTAGAAAAGAAAAAAAAATCATTTTATTGAAAAATGAAAAAGAATAAAAAAAATAGAAATACATACAATATAATTTTGAAGAATTTTAGTTGTCCTTGTCCTTGATGTGTTTGTTTTCTTTTTAAAACAAGTTGTTGGCCTGTGTCTGTCATGTAGCGTCCTTGCCCTATGTCCTTATCCATTCTTCATAAGGCTGGAGACTCAAACTGCAAGCAGCCTCTGAAATCTCTTTTTTTCCTCTTTGTTGTACCTGAAAGAGAAATACATTTGAGAAGTTCATGTTCTAAGTGTTGTACTTCTCCTATTCAGCTCCATTGTTTGAATTTGAAAAAGATACATTTCGAGCTGAAGAAGTAATGTTTGGAATTTGAGAATACTTGATTCCAGTTAAATTATGAACAGCAACCCATAAAAAGTTGAAATTTTCACAATTATCTTTGTATTAAGATGTAGTGAGTTTATGGATGATTCTTCTCCGTTAAGCTGAAAATATAGTTTTTTTTTTTTTCTTTTTTCTTTTCTTGTATTGACTAATTCTGGCACTGTATAAAACAGCATTCTCATGGAATCTAGATGGTGAAAAGTTGTTTAAGAACTATTGGAGATCGAGTCAATATTACATTAATCTATGAACATATATAGTTTGTTTAAGAGAGCAATCTCTGTCGATGTATATGTGCGTGTAAAAACAATCTTATAAAATAGTTGGGTGGCATGGAAAATGTGGGCAAGAGTTTTTTTAAACTGCTTTGCATGAAGTTGTGGGTCTGTCCTTTGAAAATCAAATTTTCTTGAACCTGTACACTGGACAATGAAATTGCAGTTCTGAATGCATGGAAATCTCGTTAATATTTCTTAAACTGCACTGTATGAAGTGGTGGGTCTGTCAGTTTAAAATCAAGTTCTCTTGTAACCCTTACGTTGGACCATCAGCCGTTTAAATAAATCTTAAAAGATTTTTTTATAATGCTACTTGGTTGTGGATTAAGGTTGTCTTGAACATTTTCAGGCAATTGTATTTATTCCTGTCTATGCTATTGCATGATGGAGGTGAAGACAGCAAATCTGATGTCAGCATTGACAGAGACAGAGAGAGTATTTCTTTAATGAAGTCAATGTTTCTATATATCAAGCTCTCAGAAGATGCTTTTGATGCAACTAAGTCAAAGGTTGGGTACTGAATGCTATTAGGTTTATATTTTCTCCTTTTAGCCATAAATTGTCAAAGAATTTCTGTATGTTAACAACCCAGGACATTTCTCCTACCCTTTATAACTCAGATAAAAAGGGACCCAAAATGGGTACCCCGGAATAATTTGATTATTGGTCATTGGAAAAGGACTGTCAAAATTAAAACAGTAATGTCATTAATGTCGTTCTACCGCTATTCAATCTTTTCAGAACTCATATGCTCTGTGCGACCTTGGTCTATCAATCATTAAGCGATTAGCCCCCAAAAAAGATGATCTTCAAGACTTAAATGCGACAGTGAACCTACCTCCAGTGCTATACAAACCACATGAGAATAGAGAAGGAAATGAGCCTCTGGTATGTATCGTCAAACTCCATTTTTATATTTTCTAGAGTGAATACCTAGCAAGAGGAAGAGTTGTCTGCTCCTCTTAGACATGGTTAGGTCTGATGTTTGTTGTGCAGATGCAAGTGGCTGAATGATGTTACTCCTTTTGATGGATCCTTTTGAGTCTACCTTCATGCCTCTCTTGTGTTCACTCAACTGAATACTTTTGGTTCATTGAAAACATAGCACACACTGCGTCATTGTTTTGCTTCTCTAGCGACCTCAGTATTTTAAGAGCTTTTGTTTGCACCTCCTTTTTGTAAACTCATTGTTAAAGTATCAACTATCAAGTTACACTATGAAAATGTTATTGCCGTACAATTATTTGATTTCATTCATTAAACATGCCAATTTTAACAATATATATATGATATTGTGATTTCATTGGGCGACTGAGCATATTGGTATCGTTTCTGAAGTTTTTTGTTCTAAATACAATTATAGCCTCTTGACCATCTCCCTATTTACGGTTTCTATGCATGTTGCATACATTTTTATATTTCTTCTAGGTGGATGAAGGGAATACATGGTTGGCAGATGACAGTATCTTGGCCCACTTCGAGTTAGTCAAGCTGGAAGCTAATGGAACTGTAAGATTTGGAAAAGCACTTCCACATAATGGAAAATTGGTGTTCCAACTTGTACTTCTAGACTAATTTTATTCAACTGGCACTTTATCGACTTCAGGTTTCAGAAGCTGTGGACGATGGGGGCATAGACAGTGAAACGGAGGGCAGTGAGATGCCTTTGAGTAAAATGATGAAACAACTAAAAGCTAAGGGAGCAAAGGCAAGAAAAGAGGCAAAGAATGAGTCTGCACTGGCTGGAGTGAAAAATGAAAATGATGTTGATATTTTGAAAATGGTGAAGGAAATAAGTTCAGATAGTTTAGGCATAACCAGAAAGTTTGAATCAAGGAATGGCCATGAATATGTTAATAAAAAATATAGAAGTGATAGTAAGGCTCAGAAGAGGAAAAAGGTCTGTAGTGAATCAACAGGTGTTCCCTTACCAAAACGGAGGAGATCATCATCTGCTCAGGGTCAAACGTTCTCTGCCTCTAAGGTTTCTTCAAAGAGTAATACAATGCCAGTTGATGATGAAATTCAGGAGGCACTCACAGTTGATTTTACTGAAATGAATGATGAATTTCAAATTGGTTCAGAAGATGAATTTATTCAAGAAAATATTACTGAACCTGCAGAGTCGGACTTTTTGGTCTCATGTATTAGGAAGAAATCTGGTTCCGCAAATCAGAAAAGGAAACGCTCTGATAGTGATCATGGTGAGGCACATCATCGTTCCAACCATGATGTTAAGGTAAATGATTCCATATATAAATTTGATAGCCACATAAGAAGTTCTATTGATGATTATATGTGTCTTGTTTTATTTCTCTTCCAATGCCGCAGAAGAAGAAAGTGATGGAAGCTGATAGCAAACTTTCAATCGGTAATCCCAAGTTGGGATCTACGAAGAAGAGAAAACAGAAAAATGTTGCTGAGTTGGCTAAGGTCAGCTTATCCTATCTCTTTCTGTAATTTCATTTGAACTTTAATTCTTAATAATATAGACTTAAATGCTAAATTACGCTACTCAAACTGTTTCTCATTTGTGGCTTTTCATAATTTGCTTGTGTATACTGTATAGTTATGCATGTTTATAGGAGTACATGGTAACATGTATGCATTTTGAAAACTACATTATCTTGTAATGAAAAATTGAGATTCAGTTGACTTGCTTTCACAATGTCTAAATCTCACGTTATCTCATAATGGAAGAACTGTCATAAGCTTTATTATTGTTGTTGTTGTTGTTGTTTTTGTTGTTGTTGTTGTTGTTGTTGTTGTTGTTGTTACTACTACTACTTAATGATCAATTATTAGATGCATTATTTTTCCTCGCAAGTTCTATTTTCTTGAATATGACTCAGTATTGATGCTAGTTCCCTTTGTTCTTTAGAGCACATTGAGGGACAATGGAAGTTCCATGGCGGACTTGATTGGTTGCATAATAAAAATTTGGTGGCCATCAGATAAAAAGTGAGTGATTGATTGGGAGTTTCAGATATTGGATGTAATTTCTTTGAGCATCAAATCATTCTTCGTGCCAGTATGCTTTTGAATATTTCTCAAAAATTACTCCCACTAAGCCCATTCTTTGAAATTTTGGATCCAAGAAAGGTGTAATATCAATGTAAAATGACCAAAGTCCCTAATTTGTCTCTTTCTTTTTTTGTTACATTTTCTTTGTAATGGGGCTACAAATGTTAAGGAGATCTTTCTAACTTCAGTAATGATGCTTCACTGGACCTTCAGTAAAAGACTTCCCTCAGTGTGATATGTTGTTGACCTTCACTTTACAAGATCGCCTCCTAAAGAACTCTCTATCCAAAAAGTCTGTCTGTCTATCTATCCATTATCGATACTGATCCCGCATTTTAACATTGATATAACCTACAAATTTACCGACTACAAATAAGGATTTTATTTATCATATGTTTTCTCTTTCTATGCTGAGTATGCCGCTTTAAGATCTCGTAAACTCTCAAACTTTACAGGTTCTACGCAGGTGTTGTGAAGTCTTTTGATTCCCAGAAAAAGAAGCACGTGGTAAGCTGCAATTTGCTGGCTCATCTTCCATCATAGTACTATAGTAAATTGTTTGTGCCAATTTTAAATCCTAGAGAGCTTTCTCATTGTTCACTGTGTTGTAAATTTTTCTAATTAATTTGTTGCAAGTGTGATGGGGATGTGGAAGTTAAGCACGTATTAAGCTGCAATTTGCTGGGTCATTTTCCATCATAGTACTATAGTAAATTGTATAGTAAATTGTTTGCCAATTTTATCCTAGATAGCTTTCTCATTGTTCAGTGTCGTAAATTTTACTAATTAATTTGTTGCAAAGATATTGTATGATGATGGGGATGTGGAAGTTCTACGATTAGACAAGGAGCGCTGGGAGCTTGTTGACCACTGCCAAAAAGCTGTAAAAGCTGTGAAGGTCTAATTTTTCAATTATTTTTCCATTGAAATTGTACTATTTCCTGGTTTGTCATTAGAGTAAATATTGTGGCTTAAGATCTAACAAGGTTTTCAACACCATTTGCAGTGGTCAAATACGTTGAAGGGTTCCCATCCTAAAGGAGTGTAAGTGCTGCCGTCATATAATGCCCCAAGCTACATATAGTAGGGCATATTTTACGATTTGCTGAAGCCCCCAGATGTATCTGAACAAATCTAATTGGGAGCTCATTTCCTTGCACATTAAGCCCCTGTTTGGGCTTCATTTTCTCAAAAAATGCATTTTTCCAAGAACTCATTTTCAACCACACATTCTCTTATAAAATAATATTACATGTAAACCCAAAACTCTTTCTTATTTTTAACCACACATTCTCCAAATAATCACTATTCCAAAACACAATTTCCCCCAAAATCTCATTTTAATGGAGCCCAAATAGGGGGCTAAAATTCTGGCTTGATGGATAAAATTTTTCTTGAACTGTTATTTAACATATACACTTGCTGTCATTCTCTTCTGCAAAGGTGTAGTCAAATGCTTGATTAGCTGATGCCTCTGTTTGGTTTTCATTTTTTGTTGCTAAAACCTCAAAAAGCCTATTTAATTCTCCAATTATTTATCATATCCCTTTTTCATTGAGTTCATTCGATCAAGTACCTTATGTCAGAATTGAGATATTCTATGGCTCAGATGATTCTAGTTTCCAAAAAAAAATAAAAATGAGTGGTGGTTAAGTGGATAGTACTTATGGGTCATACGGAATGTATTTTTGAAATTAATATTTGGCGCCTGTTTGAGGCGCATTAATAGCAAAGAAAAATAAAATATGTGACCGTTAGTTTCAAAAAATTTGAATTGGTGTGGAATAAAAAGTCAAACATTGCGGCTCAAACGGTTGTATTTCTCATTTTATTGTCTGAATAATGACCTCAAACAGGGGCTTGATTTTGAAAAGTAGAATTTAAGGAGAAGAAAATGAATCCCAAACAGGGGCAGTACAAAGAAAATAATGTCCATTTACTTAATTGTTTATTTCACTTCACACGCTTGTTGCATTAGCATAGAAAGCTATGTGGGAAATTTATCTTTTCATTAACTTTGCAGATCATCTGGGAATAAACGAAAGTCCATAGGAAGCTCTAGAGAAGATAAAAAAATATCTACAGTGTAAGTCAGCTGTTGCGATCCAATCGAGCTTGAAATATTTTTGTTTTTGGTTCATCATCAGCTTATGTACAGCATTGACTGGCAGATCCCCTCCATCTCAAACAAGAAGGAAACGATCTACAAAAGAGAAAGTGGAGCAGATACGTAAGGGTGTATTGAAGAGTAAATCCTCTGTCCAGAGGGGGGGAAGCCCAGTTGTTACACAACCTGAATCTTCCACAAAGTCCAGTCTTGATTATGTGGAATCAGGTGAAAGATTTTATTTTTACATTTTGTTTCTTTTGAATTAAGAATTCTAGTGATATGTACTGCTTTCTGATGTTAAAATCAAAAGATGGTAATTCAAAGGAATTTTGTGGTCGTGGGATTTCCTGATCATTTTTTTTCTCCTCTATAACTACATTTTGCCATTCTTTAAATATGCCGTACATTTTCTGACAGGATGTATAGTTTTGTAATATCCATTTCATAAACTATTCAGCTGGACATTACAGCAAAACCCAGAGGTTAAGTTTACTTCCCAAGTGAACCATACACCACTCGTTCGTATAAATACAAACTAGATTTCAAACTTGGCTTGGGACGTAATCATTTGGAAACGAGATTCTCCATGAAAGATTTAATAAGTCAATTTGTTATGTTGTGATATTTTACATTTTATTTTGTAGTAAGATAATTGTCAAGACAATAAACATTTAAACCATTAACTGAAGCCAATAATTGTAAGCTGAAATCTCCAAATACTCACTGATTTCCAAACGTATAATGAAATCTCATGTTCTGTTACCTCGACATGTAAATCATTTGTTGCGAATAGCTGTGAAATTTCAAGCTCAAGATCTCGGAGGTTGGAAGTTGCTTTAAATTTGAAAAGTGCTTCTAATTTGTCTTTTCTATTTACACTTTTTCTTACCAAGAGCAGTATGGATAGGTGTTCTGTTAACTCTTCTCCTCTTGACAATTCAGAGGAACCAAATGAAATATTTGAAAAGAGTTCAGCTGATGAAGAGCATTCTGGCAAAGACGAGGGGTCAGTTTCGGAGGAGAAACAAATGGAAGATGCTGAGGATGTCTCAAGTAATGCTGCAGAATCCAAAGAAGAAGAAATGGTAGAATCAGATTCTCAAGGCAGTCAATTTGATGACTTTAATAGTCATCCACATGCGTCAAATAAACCCGGAAGGGGGACTCCACCTTCTGATTTTCTCCTTGCGGAGTTTTCTGATGATGAGCCTCTTGTACTCACACTGGCCTTGCACTTCATACTATTTATATTCATTGTTGATACAAGTGATTTCTGCATATTCATGATTTTTTTTTTTTCATTGCAGAGCACATGGAAGCAGCACCGAGTAGGGAAATAAGTTTGAAGGCAAATACTTCTGCAATGAAGCCATAGGGTGTAAATTTTAACTGCAACACACTTGGTGTTCACAATGCAATGATCCAAATTGTGCAGTACTGAGAAGCTGACATTAGATGACAACATAGAGTAATCTTTCTTGATAATGTCAGTTGATTAGGGTAAAATCGTTTACCTTGGGAACCCTAGTTGACCCTGTTGAATAGATGTAATGTTTCCCCTCGGACTTCAGTAAATTATAGGACACAGTAGAGATGTAGTAGCATGGAGGATACAAAGATGAGGACATGGGCAGTGCTAATTGGGAGCAATTGGGTAAATGTTTTGTTTCTTCTTAGGTTTCATGTAAAGTTACAATACGTCGCACATTCTACTGTATCTACTGTATCTTGGGTCATCGTTATAACTTAGATTTATCTTTTGTATTTTGGTCAAGGTCATGCAAGTGCATATTGCTTTACTGTCGCTTTGGGTTCCAACAGCATTTTATTGTTTCTTGAAAGTGTTATGGTTCTTGCAATAACTAGGAATTGTGTTTAGCTTCAATGAACGAAATTCTAACTTCTTTCCTAACCTTGCTGTAGTGTACAGTTTACTATTCAAATATATTCTCTAGGGGTCGATATACGTTGGTGAACAAAAAATTTGTTCACTGTCATTCTTGGAATTCTGTGAATATATACATCGGCGAGTTAGCGTGATGATTACGAGTCTTCCAACCTTAAAAAATGAGGTTTTGAGTTCCCGGTCTATGTAAATATGTAAATTTGGGTAATCGGGTGATTGAACTGTTAATGTGAACTTTAAATTGAACATGACTTTAAGTTGAATTGAAGAGAAATGTTAAGAGATTTGAATTTTTTTTCCCCAATTTTAGGTCACGTGAAAGTTTTTATTTAGAGTGTGTTTGGTAGATATTAAAATCGGATTAAAATTGAAAAATTAGCTGTTATTGTTGACTTTTATTAGATGAGTGGAACCCAACAACGGTCATATTTTCAATTTTAATCTGATTAATAGCCCTACCAAACGGACTCTTAATCATTCGTGATAACGATTTTGATCAAGTGGAAGTCGTAGGTTTAAAGGTTGTGGATCTATTATGGCATTTGTAAAAAGGTTGGGGAGCATAGTCCAACCCCGATAACAATTAGAAATTAGAATTAGCCTTTCGGGGACATAGTTCAGTGGTGCAAATGACAGGAGTGAGGTAGTCTCGACTGAATTGGCAGCCGCAATGTGATGATTCGATTCTTGTATCTAATAAGGTTTGTAATTGGACTCGTACTACTATGACAGCTTTTGTACCTGATCTGTTGAGATCTTGCGATTTACCTCCTTCACAATCTTCTAGGAGCGGTGCATCGAGGCCCTCAAAGTTAGGGGTTGAACCCTTTTTTAGAAATTAGAATTATTATTAAGGCCTTTTAAATCTTTTCTTCCCACCTCTCTTTCTCTCTCTCTCAACCGCAAAATGATTACGCGCATGTTGAAGCTGAAAACAACAGGTGAACCGACTAACCATTCGGATCCTCATCCGGATCCAAACCCAGACCCGGAAGAATCAACAGTAGAGAAAACAAATGGAATGACAGTGATAGATTTAGGAAATGGAAGCCAAGTTCTGTACACGCCAAAATTCCTGTCTTACCAAAATTCCTGGGATTATTTCCATTACCTTGATAAGAACATCCCTTGGACCCGACCCACAGTCCGTGTATTCGGACGGTCCTGTATCCAGGTCTGCTCTCCCGTTCTTCTTTATCTACTGTGTACTTGTATATATTCTCGCAAAGTTTTTCCTATTTATATTTGTAGAGTTGTCTCCTATTTACTGTTTGAGTAAATTTCTTGAAGATTTATGTCTGAGTGGATATTTTGGTTAATTTTGGAAGAAAATAATGTGCGCCATGTAATGTATAATTAAACTAGAAATATTCAGGGGTGTTAATCGAATGATTAATTAACAAAGAAATATAATTGATGATTTTTTGTTAGAATATTGTGGAACAGATTTGTATTTTACTTGGAATATTTAGCACTATATCCCTCTAAAAGATAATACTGATAATGGCACTCCCTATGAAGAACTTTAATTTCTCTGTTTGATATGAAAAATACCATTGGAATCATTTTACGAATAATGATAAATATAAGAAAATAAATTTTTGGGTGAACGGATGCCACATGGGGTTACATATGTATGTATTCTTAAGAAAATTAAATATGAATTCTATGCTTGTAATGCAATTTTGAAGAATGGATCAACGCCAGTCCCTTACCTTCGCTATGTAATTGGTGATATTGTAAAAGAATTGTTCTTTATTCTCTCACAACAAAATGTAATGGAAAGGGAACCGACTGCAGGCGTGAGGATGTGGGAACGTGAAATTGGCAAAGGAAGAGAAATGGTCATAGGATCAGGTGAAATGTGTTGCGAAGGGGAACATATTGTGAAGCTTAGTCTTTGCTTAAAGCTAATAGGTTATTTTAGTTTCATATAAGCCACGGTAAGCAATTATAAAATATAAAGATGTTATATTTAGTAGCCTAAAGCATCTTAGACTAAGCTCCAAGCTATTCAGCTTAAATTAAATAAATAAAATTAGTCATGTTATCCTTTCTGATATCAAATTTGTGTTTTATCCCGATTTTGTTATCTTTGATATTGCTTCTGTGAAGAACAGATTGTTAATTTCCTATAAATTCCTTTGTACAGCCCAGAGATACGTGTTATGTTGCAAGTGAGGGATTTCCGGACCTAGTTTATAGTGGGTATCAGCCTCGTGCATATTCTTGGGATGAATTTCCTCCCCTTAAGGAGATCTTGGATTTGGTGAGGTGGCTTTCTCGTAATTTTACATGCATCAAATCTTAGGTTATGTGACGGTTTGGGACGTGTAACTCTAACAGTACCATATAAATGTTGCTTTGTAGGTCCATAAAGTGCTTCCCGGAAGTAAGTTTAATAGCTTACTGTTAAATAGGTATAAAGGAGGCAACGACCATGTTGGTTGGCATGCTGATGATGAGAAACTTTATGGACCGACTCCAGAAATTGCTTCGGTTTCATTTGGATGTGAACGTGATTTCTTCTTAAAGAAGAAACCCAGTAAAACAACAGTTCACGGTATGATCAACCAACTTATCCTTTTGGTTTGACTGAGCATGTTCACTTGCTCCCAAATTACATTTTGAATAATTCCTCAAGTGCAGGGCTTTTTTTTACAGATTTTACACAGGATTTCAAATTTTGTGAGATGAAATGGTGGCCCCACATGATTAATATATTGACAAAAATCTCACCCCACCCACCTATGTTGTGAGTGTCTGGCAGGTACAGGATTTTTAAAATCCTGTACTTGTAGCATTGCTCACAATTTCAGTTGCAACGACATAAATCTGTTTATATTATAATGTTCATTTTTTTTTATATATATATTTTTTGCTTTTATGCCAGCTAAAGAAAATGGGGATGACCCTCCCAGCAAGCGGACAAAGAAAAATAATTATTCAGACCAACGTTCATTCGTGTTAAAGCATGGCTCGCTTCTGGTAATGCGAGGCTACACCCAAAGGGATTGGGTCCACTCAGTGCCTAAACGTGTTAAAGCAGCAGCAGTAAGAATTAATCTCACTTTCAGGCTCATTTGCTGATTGATATTGAAGAGCTTTTTCCTGCTGCCAAAGATTTTTTTTTTATGTTCGACTAAAGAATAGTTTGCAATTCCTCCGTTCGAGAAAAGAATAGTTTGGCTGCGATTGTAGGGTTTTGAATCTAGTATGTTTGTTTCCATGTGGAAAAAAGAAATGTTAATTGTGTACAAAACATAAATTCTATTTTGTGTAATATCGGCCAGTGTCGTTTAGTCCAGCTTGCGAAATTTGCTTAATCGAGATGTTTATGAAAAGACTTTACAGAGTTTGAGGCAAAGTTTGTGGGTTTTCCTTCCTTGTGTTTAACCCTTCTCTTAAATTACTTTCCTTTTCCTTCTCTTTGGATAGGAGTGACGATTTAGAGATTAAAGATATTGTTGGGTTTGATAAAAGAATGTTTTAATATTAATTTTTATGTCCGAATTTTCAGAACTTTATTGTTAAGGTTAATCTCAAATGATAAACGCAACTATACTTTCTGTATGCGAAGACCAGCAACCTACAATGATCATCTCCACGAATCGTTTTCCTTCTATTTTTTCTTCACATTTGTGATCTGTGTAAATTTCTTCCTCTTGTCCCGCACACGTATTAAACAACAAACTATTAGTTCTCAATATATTTAAGATTAATACATGAATTCCTTTTCCACCACGCAATTCAGTTCACATATCTAAGATGCAACACAATGTCATCAACGATATGACAATCGGAGGGTTTCTCCACAACAAAAGAGAATGAAAAAAGAATCAACTAGAAATGGGACAACATAGATTTTTAGAAAACATAAAATGCTTGGATTATCCTTTTCGGTTTAAACCAAAAGTACAACAAATGACGACATGAACGGTTTTAGTGTCAGCACGTACATATACAACAGAATACAGATAGAGAGGCTACCAACTTGAGGGGTGCATCTAATCTTAGGCCCTACAATGTCTTAAACTCAAGAATATCTTCAAGAAATTGTACAAAACACTCCTAATAGTGAAGATCATCCGGTGGCCAAATGCAACGCAATGCAAATGAACCTACTAATATCACAAACTTGTTTCATGTGTTTGAATTCTGTATTTCTGAAACTTCCATGAACGGAAAAGTTCTATTTAATCGAACAAAGAGATAGTATTGTAACCAAGGACCTCCCCGAGACCCCTTCCAAGCATTCATAGATAGGCTTATTGACTCTTACAGGCAGATAGAAGCCTGGTCACAATTTTCTGACCTTCACGCTGTTAAAAGAAGAAGGTACAGAATAATAGTAGACGGAGCACAACCAACAAAGATTCCAATAACACCATTATTACCTAAAAGAAATCGAACTCTAGATATTTGTCACTTTTTTTATCTGGACTGGCTACGGGAAGAGCAGTTTTCTCGTTTTTTATTGCTGCTGGAACAGGTAATTGTTCAAACTCGACAGGTTTCGGAATCTCGGGAGGGGTAGCACAACGTATCAATGCCCAATTAACTCCCTCGAAGAAAGGGTGCTGCTTAATCTCAGTTGCACCTCTTTTATAAGCTAATCTGTGTTGTGGCTCTTTCACAAGCAAACCCCTGATCAAATCCCTGGCGGCAAAACTAACTATGGGTGATTCTGGAAATCTGAGAGGTTGTCCGACAACATTAAACAATGTGGCTCGATTGCCAGATCCTTTAAACGGAGTTTTGCCAAACAAAAGTTCATATAGAAAAATCCCAAAAGTCCACCAATCCACTGCACTTCCATGACCTTCACCTTTGATGATTTCAGGTGCCAGGTATTCATGAGTTCCCACGAATGACATTGACCGAGCATTGGTTGGTTCAGCCATCAGCTCAGGTAATGGGCTAACTTGGTTTCCAATTTCATTTTTGGGCTTCCCATCCTTTTTGGATTTTCTTGAAAAGAGACGAGGAGAGAAGCATGATGTTGGAACCACACACGATGGCTGAATGCAGGCAGGTTCAATGCAAGCTGGCTGGGCACAATAGACAGAATTTTTACGCAGGGTCTCGGATTCCAATGACGAGGTCTTGACCAATGTTGGGCTGACAATACAACGAAGTGAAAGATCAAAATCTGAGAGCATTATATGTCCATCTTCCCTCACTAGAACGTTTTCTGGCTTAAGGTCACGATATACAATCCCAAGCATGTGTAAATATTCCAGAGCTAGCAGGACTTCTGCCACATAGAATCTGCCACCAAGAAAATGAAAATAAGAAATGTCAAGTGCATTCGATCCACGATAGACTTCTATGTTAATAACGAAAATTTCAGATGAATGGTACTCATTAGTTCAAAGATGACCACAAGATGGCATTATATCTAGTTCTCTTCTAATATTTAAGGCATTATTAATAATTGATTTGTCGTCCCTATTTCTACAAATCTTTCTTTCTTTCTTTTTTCTGAAGCACAAATTGGATTTTAGCAAACAGTAAGAGATTAAACCAAGGATGGCTTGTCCTTATTTCACTTAACACGAACAAACCAATACAATTTCACGCCTGAAATGACTGTTACATCTTGGATCCTTAATGACCTGATAGTTCGAGAAGCTTATTAAATGTCTAAGATAAGAATTTCATAAGGATGTCGGACCATTTGAAAATGTAGAAAAATATTACAAGCCTGTACATTTCACATAGTTAAAATTATTGAACAAACTGGAATTTTGACTGAAAGAAGAGGCATAAGTTTGTACTGAGATCATTTATATCATGTGCAATGAAACAGATTGCTTGTATATATGTAATTGATAGAAGACAAGTTTGCAAACTTGGCAGAGACAATTTTGCGAAGATTCAAGTTACAAATTGAGAACTTTACAAGATAATGGGATGACAAAGTTTTAGTAATGCAACACAGCTTATTTCCCTAATCTCCCAAGTTGCAGCGTCATGAGATCAAAAATTTGAAAATAAAAGAGAGATTTCATTTCAGAAAATGAGTTTATCTAACAACTGGAAGCAGAGAAGTGATTATAACATCTGATACTTGGACACAGGAAGATGATGACAATTCTATGCGAAAAATATGGTGGAAGTCGTAATATTGATTTTGATGCACAACAAAACACTTGATGCTTTAAACTTCAAAATAATATTGAGATATATAAGCCAGAAGTATAAATTTGACGAGTATGATTTTAAAAATAAAGTTTGGGTATGTATTTCACATATGTTCAAGAATACAGATTATTAAAAAAAAAAAAAAGGATCATTGAAGTTTCCTATTAAACTTTAGATAACTTTAGATATAGTTTGGAAAAAAGTCATACTTTACTGCTTGTTCGGAAAAATACTTTCCCTGCTGCCTCTGTCTAAGACTGTGTAGGTCTCCTCCAGGGCAGAATTCCATAACCAGACACGAAAACTTGTCAGTTTCAAAGTGGGTGTAGAGACTTGGAAGGAAGGGATGATCCAGGGACTGTAATATCTCCCTTTCCGTCTGAGCACGGAGAAGCTTCTTACGACCTGCGAGGGATGCTTTGTCCATGACTTTCATGGCGAAGTAGCATGTCGTCCCACTCAACTCGGCCAAATAAACACTCCCAATATCTCCACAGCCTAATCTCTTCAGCAGTCTGAAATGAGTCATACCTAAGACACCGTCTCTGGATCGGACTGCTTGGATGGCTTCCCATCTCGAATCATTTGCTTTGTGGGGTTTGCTGACACTGCTGTTAAAACTGCTACACGTGCTCTCGTCACTTACATCACTGCCTGTGCTTCCTCGACGTGTACTGTTCTTTCCGCTCTCGACAAAATTGGCACGATCACCACTGTCACTAACATTTACCGACACTGAACTATTTTTCACGCTCCCGTGCTCATTTGTTTTCTTTCCTTGATCAACAGAACTTTCTTGTGAGCTAATCTCATTTACTTCCAAATCTACAGCCGTTGACACTTGCTCAATATAGGCCGAAGAGATATTTGAATCAGATTTTCCAGACGACAAATTTGCAGACACTTTACAATCAATTGAAGACACTTTTTTGCAGTCAATTGCCTCGACTTCTTGCTGAACACCATTACCTTTTTGTTGCATTTCTTCGGAAAACCTATCGCCAGTTTTTGAGGCCATCAAAGAGAGAAATTCACTTCGCTTTTAATTAAATCTGAGAAAATATTGATCCATGATGTCTTTTTGATTAACGTCAAACCGTTTATTCACCATCAACGCTGCCAAATAACAAACATGTTAAAAATTGAAACAATAACCAATATAACAAAGGGCATTTCTGATTTGACAATTCAGATTCACAAATTAAGTGAAACGAGAACTACCAAAGTTGTATTGAGCAATTTGACGCGAAAATTCAAATCAAGTGAATACCAGAATCACATCTAAATCGTGGAATCAATCAGTGATGAATATATGGAAATTGCAACAAATTAATCAAAGTTGAATCTCTGAGGGGGAAAAAAAAGGTTCAAACTCACCATATATTCGAAAAGCCCCTTTTATCACATCTCATGTGACAAAGAAGAGAGAGGAAATAACAACAAAGTGGTCTACAAAAAAGAGAAGGGAGAATACACAAGTAGAGAATTCTGGTCAACCACACAACGTCACCCAAACACTTTTCTCAACATAAGATATTAAAGAATTAAAAATCAAAATCACTTCCAGAAAACCTGAAAAAAGAGAGTTTGGGAAAAAGGTAGATGCAGGAATCAAGGGCCACTCAAAAAAGTAAAGATGGCAGTTTCAAAGTAACATGCAATAATTTCATATATATTCATTATTCATAGAACAGGTAATCAGAGACCAAGTAATGGTAAAATTGTACAAAAATACATCTTGATACAAAACCCACAATAATTATGCAATTCCCAAGACAGATCCACAATCAAAGAGTATAAACAACCCAAAAAGAGAATCTTGAAACCTAAAAGGCCACATACCTATAAACTACAAGAACCCGGAAAAGAACAGAACTTGAAAGAACAGGAATAAGAAAAGCACCTAATCAAGTATGAGAAGGGCTTAGCTTTGGGCCTTTGGCAGAGAAAAAGTGGGATGAAGAAAGAGAGCTATCTCTCTCTCTCATGACCTGTTTCTTGTCGGTCTTGTACCTGTGACAACAACGAACAAGTGGAGGAGAAAAAGACAGAGATGTTTCCAATATTAATATAAAAATTGATGGGACCCCATTTCTTGGACTATTTAGGCGAATCAGAATTGGAGGGGGTGTTGGGGTCAAAACTCAAACTTTTACAGTTTTTCTTTCTCGTATAGTACTTTTCTTGGAAAATTGCACTTGTTGATCCTCTACCTATTGACTTAATACTGAGGAAGATTTTAAGCTTCTATTTGGTTTGTCTAAAAATCAAATTTTTAGTAAATTTTGATAAAAATTATGAATTTCATAAAATATATTTAAGAAAAAATTGAATTTTAAAAAATAAATGTCAAACAAGAGCTAAATAATGGACTAAGCATTGATGTAGAAAAGATAAAGGGTCGAGTGCTAAACGATCAATTCGAGATAAAATTGAGGTTAGCTAATTAAATAAATACAAAATTTAGGCATCAAAATTGGCTAGTTCTTTAATAATTTAAATTGGTTTCAATATTTAAAGCATATAATTTGACTGGCTTCCAACTTTTCTGGATGAGTGGTCGATGACTTTGACCACTATTGTAAGTTGAGCAATGCTACTTGTACATACCACTTGGGCCTGTACAAGTGGAATAAACCTTGTAAGTTTGTGACGCGTTGGTCTAATAGCAAGTTAATTTTGAATATTTTACTATAATAACAAAATCAATTAGCAATGATGGAAAAAATTTGTGCAACACTATGACACGAACATCACAAAACATATATTTGGAGCAAAACTTGTAGCTTCATAAAATTAGACAAATGAGGATTACTTGGTGATTCAACACAAATTTGGATAAATTTCAAATTGAGAACTAGTCCTTCAGCTGTAATAAAAGATTGAGGATTAACTTTTACTAGAACATAGATTGGGGACCATGGTGTGCAACATGCATGTTATTCTTTGTCCCACATTTTTTGATTAATGAATGGGATAATATGTAGAAAAAATTAATATTTTCTTAATAATTATTTTCAATCATGTATCTTGTACTTCTAAAATTATTCAATAATTCATTGTTTTCTGGTCCCACTACTTTTCTGACATAGTCCATCCAGGTCCCTTCTAAATTTATAAACTATTTATAAATTTACCAAACAAAAACTATATATTACCTTTAATTGCTCAATTTTATGATTTATTTAAAAAAGCAATGGAGAATCCGATCGTGGTCTAAAAAAAATAAAAAATCTAACCCAGCTAGAATATGTGAGTCATAATTGCAAAATCTGGAAGAAAAATCATATCTGTATACTTTTTATGCTTTGGAGCTAATTAATTAATACTACTTTTCTAGACCATGAAAGGCAACTATGGCATCATTATGTAAAGTGGTACTTGACATGATGTTATTTACTTGCGGAAATAATTATGAGAAGTGATGCAGTTACAGAAATGCAACAGATTACTCATATAACGGTGGGGTTAGTACATTTTTTTCTTTTTAAATGTACAGTGGGATCCACTGTTGTTTCTATTCTGTTGCATTTCTATAGATTTTTTTTCTATACAAATTGAATTCTCCAATAGTTATTGAGATTTTAAGAATAAATAATTTATTTGAATTTATTCATCATTTCGTTTTCATTTCTACTATCGTAACTATATATATATATTTTTGCTAATACCATCTATTTCGATAATAACTAACTCGTCAAAAATTGTCAATTGGTCACCTCTCCGCTTCTTCCCCACCGTATCCCCCAGTTCTACGTGAACTTTTACAAATTCAAACTATCTTCTAGCTCTGAACTCGTAAGAGTCGTTTAAAGTATCCCTCTGATATGATACATTAATTATCAAGGTAAGACAACCATCGATTTATTCTTAAACGTCTATCAAAGTTGCTCGACCTATAAAACATAACTCAATTATATAAAACATAACTAAATTACACGGTTCAATGGGTTGATTGTTCACGAAGTAGCTATCAATATAAAACATAACTCAATTATATCATCAAATTAACAAAAATACTCTATAAGCCTTTCATGTTTGATACACAATATTAAATACAATTAAACAGTGCAAATATAATATTTTAACTTGTTTTAGTTCCAACTAGAGCTTTATAGCCATGTCGTAAACCTCGAAGTCCAAGGTGCATTATGGCCATAGAAATGACCCTTATCATTAAACCTCAATGTTCCCTTCCAAGACAGAGAAGCGGCCTCAGCATCCCAAATGCCATGTTGTGATGAGACAAGGCAATAACTTGTCGATCACGTTATAATGTAATGTACGCATGCATGCGTGCGTGTGCGTATGTCAGTATAGATTAAGATGGAGAGAAGTCGTATATCTACAATGTCGGGTGTGTGGGGCTTTAGTTCTCGAGTCTGTGGCTGTGGAAGCAAAGCAACAAAATAGTAGACATGAACCAACTGTATAAAGGTCCCAACATTATCCTCATTGTTTTTTCATTTATTATTATAACTAACAAGTTAGTTGAAATTCATTAATTCCAATATTATGACATTCCCTCATTATTTATATCGATTAAGATACAATGCCATCACCAACGTCAATTCTTAAAAGGTTAAATCCCAACCTTGTGCGCCCCCCACCGATCCTGTCCTGGACCATCGTGGAGGAAGTAANTGGAGGAGGTAAATCGCAAGATGTGTCTCCCAGGAGCCAGGGTGGAGAGCTTATGTATATGCCTGAGCTATTAACCTTATGATAACTCTCGCTTGCAACAAAATCAATTCCAACTTGCGGGGAATCGAACTCTGCACACTACCGCGTTGAGCCCTAACCGTCCTCCCCTTTGTCATTGGGAGATTTGCCCTGGGGGCTCACCAACGTCAATTCTTACTAAGTTTGAAGTCGGCTATATAATTCATTCTTTGACATTTGATTTCGCCGATGTAAAATAATTTATGATTATTTTATATAATTTAAATGATGGTGAATAATATAGAACGTAGATGGAAAAATATAAATAGGGTTTTCTTTTTTAGCAACAAAACTCACTTGATTGCCTTCTTAGCCCTGTTTGATACGGATTAAAATCAAATTTTAATCTAAGTTAAAGTCAAACAATCAATATTAATCACATCTTTCATGGATTTCACAGCTTTTTAACCACACATTTCAAAAATTTCTATCACAATCTACTAAAATTCTAATTTTAATCTTCACCAAACAACCTATTAATTGGGAGATTTGGAAAGACTAAGAAATCAACTTTGGCAAGTTTTTGTTTGTTCGAGTTTGTTTTGGGCTTTTGAATCAACCTTTTTTTTCGAGGAAATTACATAGGGGCAGGTATTTAAACTTTCTAATTCAAAAATCAGGTTAAAAGTTTAATTAATCAATAATCAGGTATTTTATTTAACATATAAAATCCCAAATTTATCCAAACCCTAAATCAATTTCTCTCAACTCTCTCTCTTTCCAC
>CAIGRO010036259.1:0-14521 GCA_903798355.1 Fraxinus baroniana | reverse complement strand
CATCATATCCACAGTTCATAAATCAACACCAAATCTCAAATTTAATCATCATTGCTGGCCAGATTATTATCTAACCCACACAAGCAATAACAAAAAACAATAATAATAATAATAATAATAATAATAATAATAATAATAATAATAATAATAATAATAATAATAATAATATATACTAAAGTAATAACGAAAAACAAACACACAAACACTCGAAAACATACAAAAAGTAAAAAATCAAAGTTTTTCCCACCCCCAAACTTAAAACAGACATTTTCCTCAATGTCTAAAGCATAAATAGGAATATAAGGGGATGTGGAAGAAAAGGAAGAAGGTACTCCCCAATTTTTTCTGTTAAAGATATGAAGCATTATGTGTGACGACTAGACAATCTTCTTTATCACGCTTTCCCCTTGGTATGTGTTGGTTTGAGTAACCTGCGACATCATGTTCCTGCATGTAGCGATCAAATAACCTAGAACATGTGTTACATATCCCAAACAATTGAAATAACCAAGACTAATTTCACGAGCCCTAGGGGAAACATGATAGGAGTGATACCCTATCAATTGAGACATGCATGAGTCTAATGTAAACTAATACTCCAAAAATAAATCTATATGCAATGCGGTACAGAAAGCAAAATAAATAAAGATGTTAGAAAATTGGGTTGCCTCCTAACACGCGTTTTTTTTATAATCTTTAACTCGACTTTAGCAATTAAATCACGGGCACCTAAAGAAGGCTTTGGATGTCTTACCCAAATTCCTACCTTGCCCTTTTCGATGTAATAGGACTTTTCTATTTCATCCAATTCAATTTCAATTATGTAGACTTCCACTCCTACATCGGGGTTAATCACAAAATCAACTTTTGGACAATCAATAAAGTTGGAAAAATCTGAGTTTCATTCTCATTGATTGCCACATCCTCATTTGATTTCGTTGTGATGAACTCGTCATTCTCTTTCATCCCTTTTTCCATAGTTAGCCCCTGTTTGTCTCACATTATTTTTTTTCATTCTCATTCTTCTACTCATTTTCAGCCATACATTCTTCAATAAAATAATATTTTTCATCACATCAATAACTTTTCCTTATTTTTCTACCACATATTTCTCATCACATCACATCAAAAGAATGCATTTTCTGATTTTAATGTGCACCAAACACACTCTTAATAAATCTTCGGGTTGAATGATCGGTTCACAGTCTAGATCCAGAGACAATGAGAAGTCGGTCCCGTTGACTCCTTCGAATGGATTGTACCCCCATTGTTGAAATCATTCCCAATACATGCAATCTCCAATAACCATATCATTTTCATCCAATTTGGCAAGTTCTTTAAAGTACTTTGCAAGTACATTCTTGTTCAAAAGGGATCATCTCTCACAAGTTTGATCTCATCATCCCAATCGTCTGGTACAAAATCTCCCTCGAGAATGTACTCTTCATCAGATTTTTCAATTGCTTATTTTCTACACATCAAATATTTTTGAAATGTTAAGAGTTTCTATTTGTCATTGCAACAATTTTGTTACTTTGCCAATGTCAGAATCATGCATAAATGTATGAAAAGTACAAAGAGAGAATACCAATACAAGATAGATTAAAACTGTAGAGGTTTAGTTAAACGATATAAAAAGGAAAACAAAAAAAAAAAGTAAATAACAAAAAAATTGTTAAAACTAAAATTAATTAAAGTAGTAATCAAATTAAAAAAATAATCAATAATATTTCAAATTAAAGCTAAAATTAATTAAAACTTAATTAAATACGATAGTCTAGGCAACAGTGCCAAAAACTTGATCCATTGATTTCCCGCAAGTGAACGAGATAGTTATCAAGTAATATTGTAGTGAATAGAGCGTCGAACCCACGAGAATTACGTATTTGATCGAGTTAAAATTAATTGCAACTTTAATCAAATAGCAAACAACTTTTGTAATTTTTTTATACTAATCCCTAAATTATTAACTAAACTAATTGAATCCCCTTGTTATTTCATTTTAGTGTAACGATTAAAGTAGCAATTTGAAAGCATTCATGTTGGTCAATGCTCCTAATTTAATTGAAAGCTTCTCTCGATAGCCATCAAATCTATTATCTTCATGTGACACTTCTATCTCTTGATGAAAGATGCAAACATAATAAATGCATTAACAAGTACTAGAACACTTATTAAAACCATATAAAGTATAGAGGTTTCTAGAGATCCTCTATAGAACCTTACTATGTTGATTATATTGTGCTTAAACCCTATTGTCTCTCTAAAAAACAATAAAACCCACTAACAATTAAATTGGTGATCAAACAATTGGAGATAACGATAAAAATAATAATAATCATCCGCAAATCGAATCAAATTAAAGTCAAAATAATTAATTAAAAATTAAAAATATCATAACAAGGGTTCATCTCATCCTAACAATGTATAAAATTAGTCTAATATATTGAAATTACAAGAAATAATATTTAATTGAAAAGACATAACCCCGATTTTTAATAAATTGAGAAGATGAAGATGAAGATGAATCTTAAAATCTTGAATCTCTTCAATTGTTTCTTGATGAATCTCTACTGGTGCATTCTCTTCTTTGCCCAAAAAAGTTGAATCTTTACTTGACTGAGTTCTTGCAAGTCCACTTTAATCCTCTCACAAAATCTTTATGCATTTTTTCTCTTTTGATGATAATAATTAATGAATATTGGAGTATAATGTGTCTATCAAAGGTTTCCAATATGTATTCTGCTATTATGTATTTGGAGTCGCAAATTGGTTAATAAACACGTCCAAATTGATTTTGATCATATTCCATTCCTCTTTGAGTTCTATTTCATCCAATTGTCTCCTGAAAATCTTTCAAGTATCGTCTTTTGGTCGGGATCAACTATTGAATATTTGCAATTTGGTCCTCAAACTTTGAATTTTGCCTCTTTTCAACAATTCTCGCTTCTTTCTTTTGATTATTTTTTCAACCATTAAGTTCTATATGATATATTTTGTCAAAAGAACTACCAATATCGATATTTTAAGACCACATAAGTGTATGAATCACCTACCTAAGTTGATATTTGAAAAGGACAAAATTTGCGATGCATGTCAATTTTGTAAATAAGTAAAAAGTTCATTTAAACCCAAATCACACTCATCAACTACAAAATCACTTCAATTACTTCACATTTATCTTTTTGGACCATCAAGAACCGCTAGTTTAGGGGGAAACACTACGCTTTCGTTATTGTTGATGATTTCTCTAGATTCACTTGTGTTATTTTCTTAAGTCTTAAAAGATAAAACTCTAAAAACCTTTAAACATTTTTGTGAAAAGATTTAAAATGAAAAATGATACTCCATTACATTAGAAGTGATAATGGTGGAGAATTTGATAAGCTCGTCTTTGATTAGTTTTGTAATGAAAATAGATATGAACATTATTTCTCAACTCCTAAAACTCCTCAACAAAATAGTGTAATAGAAAGGAAGAATCACACATTATAAGAAATGGCAAGGACCCTGCTAAATGAAAATACCATGCTTAAATATTTTTGGGCCCAAGTCATTAACACTGCTTGCTATATTGTTAATAGAGTTTTAATTAGTCGAAAGAAATCTTGGGTATTCATCGACTAGTAAAGCCTGTAGAGTTTTCAACAAAAGAACTCTAGTTGTTGAAGAAGCCATGCATATCACTTTCGATGAAACTAACTCCCTTGATCGTGAGAAAGGTATTGATTTTGATGTAGGTTTGGAAACTCCATTCGAACAAATGACTATATAAGATCAACACAAGGAAGATCCACAAGATAAACATCAAGAAGGAGAAAATGCTTGACAAAGCGAAGAAGAGCTAATCGAAGTCCAAAATGACCTACCTTTACCAAAAGAATGGAGGTTTGTTCCTTTTCATCCTAAAGAACTAATCATTGGTGATCCATCAAAAGGTATTACTACTAGAGCCTCTACTAAAAATAATTTAAGTGCATTCTTTCACAAATTGAACCTAAAAACTTCAAAGAAACCGAGTTTGATGAATTTTGGATGCAAGAAGAATGAAATCAATTTGAACGAAACCATGTATGTGACTTAGTTGTTAGACCAAACAATCAAACTGTCATCAGTACTCTAAACATGATGAAACCGAAGTAATTGTGTACAATAAGGCTAGATTAGTGGCCTAATGTTACAATCAATAAGAATGCATAGATTTTGAAGAAACATTTGCACCGATGGCTAGATTAGAATCCATTAACATGTTTCTTCATTTGCTTGTCATAAAAAATTCACCCTTTATCAAATAGATGTCAAGAGTGCTTTTCTTAATGGTTTTATTCAAGAAGAAGTGTTTGTTGAACAACCACCCGGCTTTAAAGATCACAAGTATCCGAACTATGTTTTCAAACTTAGAAAAACTCTTTATGGTTTAAAACAAGCTCCTAGGGCTTGGTATGAATGATTGAGCAAATTTCTAGTTTCAAATGGTTTTTCAATAGAAAAAAGTGGATACTATCCTATTTGTCAAAACATGTGATTATTGTTCAAATCTATGTTGACGATATTATATTTGGTGCTACTAATATCCATCCTTGTGAAGAATTCTCAAAATGCATGAGTATGAAATTTGAAATGAGTATGATGGGAAACTGAAATTCTTTGTTGATCTCCAAATTAAGCAAGCTAGAGATGGTATATTCATCAATCAAAATAAGTATATATTGGACATGCTCAATTGGATCCCTTCTCTACTTAACTGATAGTAGACCTAATATTATGTTTAGTGTGTGTTTATGTGCTCGATTTCAATCAAATCCTAAAGAATCTCATCTTAGTATCGTAAAATGTATTTTTAGATATCTTAGTAGCACTAGAACCTTAGGTCTTTGGATCCAAAGGGTACTCATATTGATCTTCTTAGTTATTCGAATGCCTATTGAGCCGGTTGCACAATAGATCGTAAAAGCACCAGTGGAACTTGTCATTTTCTAGTATTTGCACTTGTGTGTCATGGTTTAGTAAGAAACAAAACTCCGTTGCATTATTTACTGTTGAAGCCGAGTATATCTCGGCCGCTAGTTCAGTGCACAAACATTATGGATAAAACAAACCCTTAGATCAAATCACTTATCATTCGATCATATACTTATTGATGATTTCAAAATATATGGCTAAATTAAATTCATACTATACGTTCTTACTTAATTTTTTTTATGTTTTATTGAGTATGTTAAAAAAAAAAAATCGGATGACCTCCGGCAGACCGGAAGTCATCATCCGGAAAACCAGAAAGTTTGGTTTGAAACCATCCTTAAAAAAAAAAGGGGTCCAGGCGACCGAACTGTCAGGATTCAACTTGTTTTTATCTCTTCCATCTCTCATTTTTCACCATATCCAATCTTCAAGATCTCACCAAGATTTCAAAAACCCATCACCTTTTCTCTTCAAAAATCTTAAAATCCCCATTTTTCTTCCACTAAAAAGTTAGTTTCTCTCACCGTGACGGTCGACCGCCTTCTAAATTTTCCTTCTTCCGTTTTTTGATCACCAAGATTCTTATAAAAATATGGTTTATACTGCTTGTACAGATAGCATTTCTTATTTTCTAAGTGGAAAAATGATTACAATTACCAAAACCCTTGTATGTTCTTTCCTTGAGCTAGAAGAAAGTGCGAATCAAATATTTTGTCATATTGCTCATCCAACCTGTGATGATTATAATCCTATCATTGCATGTCGTAGAGTGATCGAAAAAAATTCTGAATATCCAATAAAACTTAGTTCAAACCAACTTGTTGTTATTGTAAAGTTTTACACATTTTCATTACCTACGTTATCCTTCCTAGGACCATCTTGATGAAGTTACTCACTTTCGACCTATTCCTTCTTGATTCCTTTTTAGTCGGATGAAAATTGGATTTATATAATTGGTCATATGAAAATCGTCCACTCCGCTACTCGCATCAATGCTTTACCCTTCGACATGCTTCTTACTAAAATTTTCAAACATTTTGAAATCCCTTTAATTATGATGAGGTCATAGTTTCATTCCGTCCCACCGACATTATCAATACTCATACTCTTAAACGCATGAAAATTGTTAAGGAGAATGGGCAATGGGTGGCCTGT
The DNA here is from genome assembly GCA_903798355.1 of Fraxinus baroniana. Lineage (NCBI taxonomy): Eukaryota > Viridiplantae > Streptophyta > Magnoliopsida > Lamiales > Oleaceae > Fraxinus > Fraxinus baroniana. The sequence continues at coordinate 8,404 of CAIGRO010036259.1, read as the reverse complement.
ACTAAGGGATTTGATGCGGATTTGGGACCTTCGACTTTTACCTTTCGAAGGAGATGAAGACGACATCAAAAATGATCGTGAGGATGACATACCATAGGTTCCTAGTCCTCCTCATGACATCCCGAGATCGAATGCTCCTCCACCCTTTGCAGTTTTACTTTTACCGAGGACATTCTACTCAACGAGCGCATCGATTCACTTACATCCTCCGTCGACGGGCTTGGCAAGATGCTTCACCATATGCAAGTTCAACAAGATGTAATACATGCTCAACAAGTGGCAATATTGGCTCAGCACGATGCATTTTATGCTTACTATTACGCTCAACAGGAGGCAATGCATGCTCAACAAAATGCCTTTTATGCTTGGTTCGATGCACTCTTTCCACCATCGCCTCATCCGGAGTCTTAGATGTGACTTTATACATATGTATTTTAGTCCTTATGTTGATCTAACTTCTTTGTATCCTTACCTTTCGTAAACTTATGTTTTGACCTATCTGTGCAGTATCCTGTATTTTGTATGTTTTCGACTTCATGTACTTACTTAAGGGGAAACACTTATATTGTTTCATATGGTTGTGTTTTACTCTAAAATGCTATATCTTTTTGCCTATGACAAAATGGGTAAATGTATAAGATGATATGCTTGATGAAAATATGATGATCATGATATGCTTGATGTTGACGATCTAAAATATGATGACCGAAAATGCTTGTCTTGACATATGTTTTTAAATATTTTGGCTATTTGTTTGTAGATGATAGAGGGAATACATGGATCGCATACAAAATTTAAGATTTATATTCCATATCAATTGTTCGATATTACTTTGTAAATCATCTTGTTTGTCATAATAAAAAAGGAGGAAATCAAAACATATGCAACATTTAAAACCTCAAAGTTTTGATTATAACAAACAAGTCTTGTTTACTAACAAGTTGAATTTAAGTGATATAAGTCTTTCAATGCATACGATGAAAAATTGATCGATGGTTGTCAAATGATCAAAAGCTATCATCACAAATCGGACTTATGAAGGAAGTCAAGATTGAAGTCACGTTCAAGATCTTAAGAGCAAATTTCAGAGCAAGATCAAATACATGATCTCTTAGCTAAAATGTAAATGTACTAACAGTTTGATATATGACAATAAATGCTTAAAAATAATTTTGTGCATTAGAAGTCATATGTACACAATGATTTGATCAAATGTAAAAATGATTTTAAAAAAAAATGATATTTGGACTTGTAAAACACTTTTTATCTTGAAATGTTAGACAAAAATACTCTCCAAAAAAACCAAATTGCCCGGCGGTCGACCGATTGAGAGAGGCGATTGACCGACCAAAATTCCCAACGATCCAAAATTTGACCGTTTTGAAAACTTTTTTAAAATTCTTCAAGTATTTACTTTGAAAACTTTTGATTAATTGAATCAACTTTTGAAAATCATCATTTTCATTAAAGTTCTCTCGTATAACAATTGATCTTCATTTTCTTTTAACTTGTGGGTCGTGTTGAGGTCTGTTGAAATTGGCCTTACTCGTGACGGAGAGTTTGGAAACGGAGGACGTAAATCACTACGTTGGATCGAACCTCCATAATTATATCGTTTGCATTCTCTATCCCTCTCTGTACTTATTGCTTTTATATTCGTGTTTATTATGTGAATTAATCTATCTAGTTATTACGTGCTTGACTTTAGCTTAATTTTTCAAAAAAGTTTTAAAAAATCAATTCACCCCCCTCTTGGTTAGCTATTCTTGTGCTATCAATGTTCATTTGAAAATTTTTTGTTGAATGAATATTACTATTGTTTTTAAAGAACTAACACCATTTACATGTTCATTACATAAAATTGGACTGGTTTCGACAACCCGAGGACATGTCACAAAATTACTCAGTCGAACAAACTTCATCAATTTAAATAGTATCTTGAAAGTAGGAATATCTTTTCCAAAAACCCAAAACGAACACGATAATAATATATTAAATAACAAACCCAAAAGTTGTTTTATATCAACATTATATCATCCTAATTGGCTTTCCTCACCCTCGGCGTCTTCATTTATTTTTTCTCGGTACATAGTCAGTTTGATAACTGATATCCCCACACTTTAGATTCAACTTCACAATGACTTCGTATGGTGTTGACATTGTAAATTTACAACCAACTCAACAGTGAATACAAATTAAAAAATATACATGTGATATATATAGACATAGTTTAGTGATTAGCACTTATTTAGACAATTCGGCATAAAAAAATGAAATAGTAAACAGGTGCAAAAATACATGAAAAAGGTGCTGTCAACTTTCAAATAGGAATTTTAGTTGAAATCATACCAAAATTAGAAGAGATCATTGAGTAAGAAATTCGTTGTTACACAACCTGCCGAATATATTAGAGAGCAGCATACATGAATAAAGATTTATTGGTAAGTCTTTAATACAAATATTTTGCATATTACTATTGGCACACCATGCATTTGCACCAAATAAACCAAGATAGAATAATCAGTAACTGTGATTAGCATGTCAAATGCAATTTTCCAAATAGATCTCTTACAAAGTTTAAAAAAAATTAATCACAACTACTCACGATTTGAGAAAAATCACATTTCATAATAATCTCTAATTTCATTTAGTTGATGACGTGAAAAAATTCAAAACTTGTTGTCCCTCTCTATCCATATAAGGAACACAGACAAAAGGACATAGGACTTTTGTGTCTTCTCTGTTGAGAAAACTGCTATCGTCACAATGATCTTTCATATTGGATCACCAAGAATTCATGAACCAAAGCAGAAGCGTACCTGAATGAGACATGATTAATACAACGAGTGAGTCTTGCAGTTTTAGTCTTCCAGATCAACACGTTGTTTCTTTACTTCTTTCTGATGATGGGAGTCAGAAGAGAATGAACAATTACTCACGTATGATTAGGGGACCATAACCGTATGTGTGTGTGTGTACACACACACTAACGACCTGTTTACCTAATTCAACACTCATGAAATTAGGAACATGTCTGGTCTCTGTATATAAATGCCCACACTTTAATTAGGTTTTTAGATGCTTCAAAACCTAAAATATCAAAACCTTATTAGATCACCTTAAACATGCTTAACTAAAATTGATACCCTTTAATTTAATACACTATATTCACATTTATGCCTATATGATCGATTAAAAATCCTTGCAATTTCCTACTTGGGCTATATGTGTTACCTTATGATTGTGCATTAGACATAACCTTATGAGTACTCAGAATTTGCTATCATTATTGAATGCATCACCAAATAATCAGGTCCATCAATCATATCAACATAGGATCAAAATGACTTTTGCTACTTTTATCTTAACTAAACCTTTCAATGTCAGTATTTCAACATAATTGAATGACATGGATCAAGCATGAATGTGTAGCATGGAAATTACATGTGATGTGATTTTAACGTGCCTATTTTCAACTGGTCCACCCTAAAACCTTAGTGAGATCATTTTCAAACAAGTCCAGAGATAATAAACCAAAAAAAAAAAAAACTTTATAACTGAAAATAACTTTAATCTTAAACCTATCCAAAATGACATTACATGTATCTAATATGAAAAACATAGAAAAACAAACTCTCACAAAAATTAGATATCCTCAAGAGATATTACACCCATATGAGCAGTGTGTTCATGAAAGACCTTGGGTATCAATCCCTTAGTAAGTGGATCCGCAACCATGGAGTTTGTCCTGATATGCTCTATTGACACTTGTCCACTTTGAACTCTTTCTTTAATAGCCAGAAACTTGATCACTATATGTTTTGAGTGGTCTTTCTATGCTATCCATAATGCGCAGCCCAGTAACAAAATTTCGCAGTCATATTCCATGGTTTGATGCATCATAATACGCTATAAACTCCACTGTTATGGTGGAAGTAGCTATGAGTGTCTACTTAGCACTCTTCCAAGAAATAGCACCTCCAGCAAGCAGGTAGATATAGCTAGTAGATCTCCTCCTATCTTGACATCCCGCAAAATTGAAATCAGAATAACCGATGATCTCCAACCGATCCGATCTCTTGTATGTGAGCATGTAGTCTTTTTGTTCTCTATACCACATGACCCATTTGTCTGCTTTCCAATGATCCATTCCCGGGTAACTTAAATATCTCCCCAGCATCCTAACAATGTATGCATCCGAACATGTATAAACCTGAGCATACATCAGACTCCATGTAGCTGAAGAATAAGGAATTTTTTGCTTTTCTTTAATTTTCAAGTCATTTTTGGGGGCATTAACTAAACTAAACTTGTCTCCATTAGCCACAAGGGTGTCACCTAGTTTACAATCTTGCACGTCAAATCTTTTAAGTACCTTTTCGATATAATAACTCTTTTGTGATAATCCAAGAATACCCCGAGAACGATCCTGACATATTTGAATTCCTAATACAAAAGAGGCGTTACCAAGATCTTTCATCTCAAAATTTCTTGCTAGAAATCTCTTAGTTTTGTGTAATAGGCCTATATCATTGCTGGCTATTTCATCGACATATAAAATCAGAAATATATACTTACTCCCACTAAACTGTGGTATATACAATCATCGACGAAATTCATATTAAAATCATATGAGATGATCACTGGATGAAACTTATAATATCATTGACGAGAGGCCTGTTTGAGTTCATAGATGGATACTTTTAGTTTACAAACCATTTGCTTTGCATCGTTCGACAAAAAGTTTTCTGTTGCACCATATAAATTATTTCTTCAATGTCACCATTGAAAAACATTGTCTTAACATCCATCTGATGTAACTCAAGATTGAAATGCACTACCAATGCCATTATAATCCTGAAAGACTCTTATGAAAACATCGGAGAGAAGTTCTCTTTATAATCGATGCTTTCTTTCTATGTAAAGGCCCTTTGCGAGAAAACAAACAGTCTATCTCTCTATATCACCCTTTGAATCCCTCTGGTCTTATTTATCCATTTGCAACTAATGGGTTTCACACGTTTAGGCAATGAAACGAGGTCCCACATGCCGTTGTCCTTCATAGACTTTATCTCTTCATTCATGACATTGAACCACTTTTGAGAGTTAGAACTTTCCACGACTTGATAGAAGTTGATCGGATCATCTTCCACTGCATTGAGCCGCTTTTGAGAGTTAAAATCTTCCATGGCTTGACGGAAGTTGATTGGATCATCTGCCACCACTCCAATGTCAACTTCATGTTCTTGGAGAAATACAATGTAATAATCTGAAACCGTACTTCTCCTCTCTTTAGTAGATCTTCTTAATGGCATTGGTTCTTGAGACTGTAGAGTTTGTTTTTCTAGAACAAATTGTTGCCTTCGGAGTGAGATACAATGACATTGTCTTGATTCGGAGTTGCTTCTTAAACAATGTCAGGGACAAAAACCCGATCCTGATCATTGTCAATTGGAGGAATTTCAACGTATTCTTCCTCAAAGACAAAGTCCGTAACCCTTTCTCCTCCCGCAAACTCAACATTCTCAAAGAACGTGGCATTCCCTGTCTCGAAAATTGCCTTAGTTGTGGGAAGATAAAACTTTTAACCTTTGGACCTTTCAGAATATTTAATAAAATAACAACCGATAGTCCTTACATCCAATTTCTTTTCATTTGGCCTATAAGACCTTGCGTCAACTGGGCATCCCAAAATGTATACGTGCTTCAAACTAGGCATCTTGCATGTCCAAAACTCATAAAGGATTTTATATGTGGCCTTGGTTGGAACTCTATTGAGTATATATGTTGCGGTCTTTAATGCTTCACTCCAATGTGATTCTAACAAGGTAGAATAAGTAATCATACTCCTCATAACGTCCTTAAGCGTTCTATTTTGTCTTTCAGCAACACCATTTATAGTGGGCGAACCCGACATAATGTGTTGTGGGACGATACTGCATTTCTCTAGAAATTTAGCAAATGGTCCTGGATTAGTTCACCCGAACCATCATATTTGCCATAGTATTCACCACCACAGTCATATTTGAATCTTTTAATCCTTTAATCGATTTAGTTCTCAACTTCAGTTTTATAATTTTTGTACACATCTAATGACTGTGATTTTTCATGAATGAGATATATATAGCCATATCTTGAAAAATCATCCATGACGATATAAAATATTGTTGACCATTCCAAGAAGCCATAGGGAATGGTCTACAAATGTCCGTATGTATAAGCTCTAAGAAGTTCAAAGTCCTGTTGGCTTGAAATATTCCTTGGTTTGTTTTCCCTCTATACCGTTAACACACATGTTATATGTAAAGTCAAGGGAATCGAGAATTCAATTAGATAAAAATCTCTCAATTCTCTTCTTGGAGATGTGACCTAATCTCTTGTGCAACGACGATACGGAATTCTCGTTGGTTAATTTTCGCTTAATATCTTGAGTAGCTACATGAAATGATTCATTAAAAGAAGCAATCATATCAATTAAATAAAGATTATCGTAACCAGATAAAGAACCGGAACCAACCAATTTTTAATCGTGAAACAAACTAAATTTTCATTCCCAAATGAAGAAGAATAACCAGATTTATCCAAAGTAGAAATGGAAATGAAATTCCGTCTAAAAGAAGGTAAAATAAATGTTTCAATAAGATCCAAGTAAAACCTAGTCTTTAAAAATAATCTAAATTTTCCTATTACCTCTACTTCCACCTTCTTGTCGTCACCAACATAGATGTATCTTTCACCATCACTTGATTTTTGAAAACTTAGGCAACCCTGGATAGACACATTGATATGAGGGGTGCACCAAGAAGAATGCCTTTCTTGGCACGTTATGCGTGATAGTTGGTACAGTTCTTCAGTTCTTCTTCTTATGACCTACAGATCCACAAAAAAACAATCACCCTCAGTTTGTTCCTTATATTGTTTCATTTGTGTTGCTGTACCCCCAACTTCCTTATCATTTTTCATTTTCATGTTCCTTTTGTCCTTGGAGGTGGTGGCTAAATGAACACTTTCTGTCTTGTCATCCTTCAATCTTTCCTCTTTTTGGACATAGCGTGAGATGAACTCATTAAGGGACCATGAGTCCTTTTGAAAATTGTAGCTCACCTTGAATTAATTAAATTGTGCCGGAATGGATATCAGAACCAAGTGCACCAACAAGTTTTCAGATAAATCCAACTTTTAAGTGCCTTCAATTTTGAAACAATATGAGACATTTCCATAATGTACTGCCATATATTTCCTTTCCCTTTGTACCTCAATAAGGTTTGCAATAAGTGTACTAGTTTCACCCTTTTCATTCTTGGAAAATCTCTTCTCAAGGTTCTTAAGGAAACCTTTAGCCGTACTCACCTTATCGAACATAGTGCCCCAAAATGCTTCTGGAATAACATGCTTTATGACCATCAAACTTATGTGGTTTGATCGTTCCAACTTTTCTATCTGACTCTAGTTGTCAGAGGTACTCTTATCAATAAGTGCAACAGGTTGATCGACCCATAAATTAAGGTCCGATCCATAACTCTGAGAACAATCATCACGTTCTCTTGCCATGCCAAGAAGTTCGTGCTATTAAGCATTAGAATTGAATTGATGTTAGTGGAGATATTATCAACAAAACCTGAAACTGAATTAAAGAACAATTAATTCGGAACATCTTTCATAAATATCCTTAATATGCAAATAATAAATTCAAATAATGGTAGGGCCCATCACAAAATACCTAGTACACAATATTTAGTCTTTAGATAGAAATAAGTGGTACTCTTAGTGTAGTGATCAAACACTGACAATAATTCAAAAATGTCAATTAATAAACCTTTCTTTGGATCGATTTATTGATTACATGTTAAACCAAATAATCGCAACATGTTTATCACCACATGTGCATGTGCAATTCGACCAAATATTGACTTTCTTTTCGGCTGATCAAATATTCGCATGAATAACATACACACAAACACCTTTTAATATTCTAAATTAATTAATTTTCACTAGAGAAGTTGCTTTGGCAACATGTTGCTTCAATTAATTCACTTTCTAAATATTATGCTTCTCAAAAGAGTCATTTGTACCAAAATTTGAAAAAGAAAATAATTGAATTTCCATATTTTATATATAATCAAAAAATTTATGTTAGCCCAAGAATAACTAAACTAAGAGGAGGGTGAATTGGTATTTGAAACTTTTTTGACAATTAGTCTCAAACCTATTCAATACACAAGAAACAAATTCAAAGTGTAATAAGAGGGAGAAATATGCAAATTCGATAATTTAATTCAAGTATGAATATAGGACAATATAAATGACAATGTAAAGTAGAGTGTAATAATGTAAAGATAACAAACCAATTTAATGGAGTGCGATACACAATGTGTTCTACATCCTCGTTACCAGGCTCTCTGTT
>CAIGRO010036232.1:0-10905 GCA_903798355.1 Fraxinus baroniana | reverse complement strand
CCAAAATGTGAGAATGTTAAATCTTATGCTAGCATAATCTCTCTGTTGCTACTCTATCTTTTGAATTGTATAAAGTTTTTTTTTTTTTTTTTAATATAAAAGTGTTAATTATTTAAATATTTAAACTTTGTTACACTTGGAAAAAATAATTATGTTGAACGGCCTCGTAATAATTAATCACCTAGAAGAACGATCTTAGAACTTCTGCCCAAATGATGAAGATATATTGTTAGTTACAGTTGAAAAAATGATGAAGATATATAGTTAGTTACAGTTGATGGCAAGGTAAAATTTGAATCGAGAATCTGTCTATCAAAGATATGCTCTTCATTTAAAGAACTATTCACCTTGCTTCTCGAATATGACATCACGTGCAAGGCAGCAGAGAATAAAATGAAGACGGGTTTAACGAATCTTCAATGGTTGTGCAATATACTGCCAAAGATGGATCCAACGACATAATGGGGTCATAATTAAATTTTATCAATTACATATAAATAAAATTATTTTATTAATTAAATATATTAAAATTAAAATTACCGAACGATCACAAATCACAAAACACAAGTTTTATAAGTCAAACGTATTTATTGATCACAAATCACAAATTTTATAAGTCACAATTCATTATCGATCATAAATTATACGTTATTTTTTGAAACAACTCTTTCCTTGACTTTATTGTAAAATATTTCTCAAGGCAGCAGAGAATAAAATGAAGACGGGTTTAACGAATCTTCAATGGTTGTGCAATATACTGCCAAAGATGGATCCAACGACATAATGGGGTCATAATTAAATTTTATCAATTACGTATAAATAAAATTCTTTTATTAATTAAATATATTAAAATTAAAATTACCGAACGATCACAAATCACAAATCACAAATCACAAGTTTTATAAGTCAAACGTATTTATTGATCACAAATCACAAATTTTACAAGTCACAATTCATTATCGATCATAAATTATACGTTATTTTTTGAAACAACTCTTCCCTTGACTTTATTGTAAAATATTTCATCAATATAAATTTATAAAAAAAATTTGTAAACGAAAACATTAAAAATTAAATAGCATCGATTTATTAAAAAATTTGATGCATTTATGTAGATCCAAGTACTTGAGGAATGGTTTGACAAAGATTTTGATAAAGTTTTAATAAATTTTAATGGAAGATAATGAAATATAGTTAAAAATTTTATTAAAGTTTTGAATACTCTAAAATGTGTAATTAAAATTTGATTAGTTGAATATTGATTAAATCTTAACAAAAATTTATCAAACAAGCAATTAGTGATATCTTAGAGCATCTTTGATGAGAATTTTTGAGAATAATTTTTTTTGTGAAAAAGTGATTTTTTGGACCATACATAATTAAAAGTAAAAAATAAAAAATAAAATATATATATATATATATAAGTACAAATTATTTTATAAAGAGATTATATAATTGAAAATGAGTTTAGAAAAAGTAAATTTTGATTTTTAAAGAATCTTACCAAACACGGGCTTAATTTAAGGGACAGCAAAGTAGTATCACTATACATAAATATCTGTAGAGAGAGGCGCGCATACACAAACAAACAAATATCATTGCCTTTTTTTTTTTCTGCCTCTAATCAAATTCCAATTAATTATCGATTAATCAAAAATATTAGTTATCATACAAAACAATTTTGGAAGGGGATAAGGAAGGAGGAGCGTGAAATTAGTAATTGGATTCAAAAGTTGAAGGTTTTAGAGGAACGTGATTTGAGATGGCGAATTTGTATGTTCAGGCGGAGCCGACGACGGATCTGAATCGGAACACGGAGTGGTTCACGTACCCCGGTGTGTGGACCACCTACATCCTAATATTGTTCTTCTCGTGGCTGATTGTGCTCTCCGTTTTCGGCTGTTCCCCTGGCATGGCTTGGACCATTGTTCATCTCTCTCATTTCCTCGTACGTTATATATTGATTTAGTGATTATGTTTATCTGAGATATTAATTTTGTGTGTGCTGGAAGTTTTTATGTTTCTGAGTAACGATAGACTGGTTCTTTGATCTGATTTTAGTGTTTTTGATGTTATATGTGGGCATCTTCTTAGGAGAATGATTTACCAGCTGAGAATTAAGTAAAAAATTAACCAGTTATATAATAATTGTGGTATTTGTGGAATCTATAATTTGATTGAAAATTTATATTACACTTTTGTATCGATAGTAACTGCAAGATATTGTTTTTGATGTTTAGTGGGGATAAGGTCCCAGGATGAGAATGATTTAACAGCTTGAAATTAATTAGAAAACCATTAGGCAATCATTGTGGTTCTTGTAAAATTATAATTTGATGAACTATTTATATAACATTTGTATAACATTTTCAATGGAAACTGCAAAATATTGTTTTTCATGTTTAATTTGGGGTGGGGAGTGGGGGGTTAGGTAGGTATCATCCAAGGAGAATGGAATACAGCCAAGAATTAATTAGAAAAATTAACCATTTAAGTGATAATTGTGGTTCTTGTGGAATCTATGATTTGATTAAACATTTAGGCAACATTTTTTGGCATACAAACTACTTTATCAGCATGACCTCATCATAAATGGACTCTGCTTATGGGTTCCAAGTAGTTCCTTTATTGATTTCATTATAAACAAACTTTTACAGACAGTTTACTTTCTCTAGATCTTTGTAACTGCTAGGATAGAGCTTGTATATTGTATGAAAATGTGGTGAATTTTCTCATCTGTGGTCTAGGTGACTTATCAGTTCTTTCACTGGAAGAAGGGAACACCGTTTTCAGAGGACCAGGGTGTCTACAATAGGTTGACTTGGTGGGAGCAAATAGAAAATGGCAAGCAGCTGACTCGTAATAGGAAGTTTTTGACAGTCGTACCCGTGGTGCTGTAAGTATTCTCTCAATCTTGATGTACGTTCCTCATTAGTTATCATTAGGTATTAATTTTAAAACATGGTAGTGAATTATATCGAGCCCTTCACAGTTCACACTGTTAAACAGTGTCGCAGCAGGCCTTTTCTTGTAAGGTGTCAAATGCTCCGTGATTTTGTAATTAATGATCCATTGACATTGAAGATTGCATTAGCCCAGAGAGAAATATTTAGACAACAAGCAATATACCCATGCCTTAATCTTTCTTACGCTTTAATCTATCAGCCTCTATGTCCATTCAAAATAGTTCGTCTCATAAGTGAATTTTTCAGTATATATTGCAATTGTTAGTGTATGTGAACTTCCGCAAGGTAAAGCAGAAAAATTACCGAGTTGAATAAGCTCCTAAGCTCAACTCGAAAGGCACTGCAAGCACAATAGAAGACTACATAACGTGCATTGAACAAGCCACGAGTTTTTTTTTTTCAACTATGTGAATGTGATTTTCAATAATAAAGTGAAAGACTGTTCTTGCTCCTCAGTCTCCCGCTCCATAAATGCTATGTGAAAGTCAAATTAGCTTGCTTGCTTAGTGCTTTTGCTAAGGAGTAGAGAACAATCCTTTTCCCTTTCCATATCATTATATAATAATATAAATAAAATTCATGATTGGTGACACCCAGTGTATTGTAAGCAAGATTTGTTCATTGTCATTATGGTAAAATAAGTATTAATAAATCAATAACATTGTACTCATGATTGAGTCAATCTAAGATTTTTATTTAGGATTTTAGTTATATAGATGAGTTAAATCGGGAAATGAAAGTGTTTCAATTGTTTGTCTTGTGCCACTGCAAAATGGAAGGGGACATATTAACAAAGATGGCACCACCACCGCCATTGGCGGTGCAACAGTCAACCACCATATCACCATAAGCTTCTCCAATTATGAGATAATGGAAACTGACTCTTTGTAGCCTTCATCCAATCCACGGCAAAAGGTTCAAATGTACTTGTCTGGTTGTGCACTGTTGTGAAGTTTGGTCTTGAAGTTGAAGCTATTTGATAAATTGCAGAACACATGGTGAGAAAAGGGCAAATGTATGTTGCGGTTGATTAGAAAGGATTTAGGTCAGAAGTTTTGTTAGCTTTTTGTTGAATTACGGAGATAGGAACTGGCATACCTGGGTGAAACTGGGTATAAGATTCCTTGCTTCTAGCCCCATTGAGATTTTAGACATCATTTTCCATTTTCTAAGCTGAATGAAACGTACTAAACACTGAAATCTTTTCTGTAATCTGTTGCAATCAAAATACCTTCTTCGATGCCATTCCTTGCCTACCTTATGGGCTTTGGACATTGATTGATCAGCAAACAAATGGATATTCAGCTTCACTTTCTTATTTGTTTTATGTCTTAATTTTTTGGCTGGGAACTTTGGTTGAAGCTTCTTTCATATAGCTGTTCATTATTTGGCAATTTGATACCACAATGTATAGTGATATTACACACTCGGGGTTATTTATGTGATGTTCAAATGGTTCCAAATTTTATTCTAGCTTGATGTTCCTTTTGTTTAGAGTATTTTTCTTTTAAATATCGCATTGCGGCATTGTCTTTGTAGTTTTGGAGATGATAATGATTTAGAATGGTCAACGCCGGGAACTTCTTGATCTATATAGATTATACATAATATCTGACCCTGACTAATTCATATGATAATTATGCTAGATAGTAGATATTACTAGACGTGCTGTGGTTGGGTTGACAAATTGCAAGTTGGGCCTTTGCAGTGTAGAAATTCTTTTATAAAATTCCATTTGTTGCCTTTGATTGCATATTCACCAGGCGTCATGAGTTCGATGAGTTTCTATTGTCTGGAAAAGGTTTGCAGCACAATAAATAAAACTTGGTTGCTTATCCGTGCAATATCATTGCATTAAAAACCTAGTTTACCATCTGATTCACAGGTTTCACTTCTTGTAGCAAAGAATTTGTTCCAATTTAATTTTTTGATTGGGCTATGCAAGTTTGAAAGCTGAATGGATATCAACTTATTTGAAGCTTTAATCCTATGTACTTTTGTTTTATGATTACCTTAGACACATTGATCACGACTATCCTGCTGCAATTTATTGACGTGTGAATGTCTAAATGTTTTTTCCTTGTTTGAAGATATATTTTACGACGAACAAAAATCCATTGAAATTCTCCTATTAATATTATCACATCTTTTTTGCTTTATCATGATAGAATCCACTCTCTGATTAATTAAAGAGGAATATCCTTTTCTTTTGTGCTTCCTATCATCCTATCACTATTATGTAATTTTTGGGTCGAAGATATCTTCTTTTGACTGGAACCAATTTATGCTTATCCTCGTTTCCTCTGCAGGTACTTAATAGCCTCACACACAACAGATTATCAACATCCCATGCTCTTCTTCAACACACTAGCTGTTTTCATTCTGGTAGTTGCCAAGTTCCCGCGTATGCACAAGGTTCGCATCTTTGGAATAAATGCCGACCAATGAGCTGAGATCCATCAGTCCGGGCTTACCACTGTTACTGGCATTTATATTTGCAGCATTTTGGTGTATTTGCAATACTGCAAAGTTGGAACAGGGAACCGAACTATACATGGCTTTGTGAAATACTAAGATCTACATCAGATGTCGGAAATCCTTGTATGAACTTTGTACGAGTTGAATTTATAAATTCGGATTGTTTTTTCGTTACTTATATTTGAAAGTTGCAGAAAGTTACCGGTTTGTTCTGATGGAGTTGATGGTAGTGTAAAGGGATGTAAGAGATTGAGCCAAAGCTTCCTGTTCCATATATAAATCTCATTTGACAAATGACACTTGGAAGACATTCACAAAATTTTCAATTGTTTGGGCTCCCAATTCTCTAAACAAACAAAAAATGAAATAAATAGGGTTGGTGGTCGATGGTTGACTTAGTCAAAGGCAAACTCTTTTATTGACTAGAGCGCTTTCCCACTCTCCAAAGTCCAAACCAAGCATCACGCAGCGAAACCCCAGAAAACCACCCTAGAATTTACTTGGAATTATAAATTTTTTTTTAATATCTATTTCTTTATTTTGTCTTTTCTTTGTCACAAATTAAGTCATTGGAGACAGGCCACCCACTATCTCTTGAAGAAGACATTTTGTTTTTAAACATCTTGATCCAAGACTTTTGAATTATGTACAAGACTATAATCCAATAGAAATATTTCACATATGGGAGTTGAGATATGTTCTTCAAGTTTTACTTTTCAACCAATTAATTATTGATACTTGCCCCCCGAGCACATTCAAGTTGGCAAAGGAAGGGCATTGTTGGGCTGCAACCTTAGCGTGGGGAGTTCGATTCCTGGTTGGAGCAGTTTGGTGATATAATAACCATATAGGAAGGCTTCCTTGGGGCCAGGAGTATAAGGAGTGTTCAAACTCTGGTCAACTTGGGCATAACCCGTGATTTACCTTCACCAGTTACTGAGGGGCCGGTGACTGATGGTCCAGGAAATCAGTTTGGATAAATTGGGATACCTGGGTACCAAACAAAAAAAGTCGATCCAGTTACTGAGGGGCCGGTGACTGATGGTCCAGGAAATTAGTCTGGCTAAGTTGGGATACCTGGGTACCAAAAAAAAAAAAAAAATTATTGATACTTCATTTTAAATTAATATATCATTTCAAATTTACCCTCATTAATTTCACCACTAACCCATCAAATTGATAATATGTTAATTCAAAATGGTGTGTCAATACTTAATTGGATGGACATCAGATCTTGATCCCATGAAAGAAACTTGAGAAAAATATGGAAAGAAGAGGTTTGGTGAGAATTAGTAAGATGAATAGAGGTTAATACCCTCGAATATATTAAAATATAACAAATTTTTATGGGTCTTATTACTTCCTAAAATTAATTCAAAGGCAAATCAAGACTAAAATATTAGTGAGGATATTATAGTTCATAAATGTTTCTCCAACTTCTAAGCTTTTATATATACATTGTTGTTATTATTGTTATGCATTTAGCTATTCTTCTTTGAAAATACTGATGCTTTTCAATTTTTATAATTTATTTTATTAAACAACCAAAAGATGTTCTAACTTGAGTTCAAATAGAAAAATCTAGAGAGATGAAACCTAATCTTGAAAAGATCAACAAATAAAGTGCTGAAAATAATATAGAAAATAGAAAAACAAAACAATTAATAACGGTGGCAAGATCGAAGATTTGGACTTCATCAAATACTACGATTTTTATTTTTTTTTGGTCGATTGATGTAATATTGGTACGACCAAGTTAATAATAATTTTATACTATATTATTCCATCAATTAATTGTAAAATAATTAGGTAAAATAATCTTGAAATTCATTCCCTCTAATCCATTATGATAGAAACTTTTTTTTTTTTTGGTGGGTGGGGGGAGTAGCCTCATATCCACACCAAGTACCTTTCAATTCAAACCATTTGCTAAAGTCTATACAGTTATTGAACCATTTTTTATTCACTTCTTTGTGCAATATACACATGCCATTTCCATCCCTCTTTTTTCCCCCAACTTAAGACATGGATTGCACTTTGAAGGACAAGTAATTATATAATAAGTCATCAATAGTGTGTAATATCCTAAGATATACCTCATCAAATAATTCATTATTTCATGTTTGGTACGCAAAATTAGCCAAACTAGGAAACAAAGTCAACATATTTTTCTCTGATAATATTATATAATGCATATTAGCATTAGATAGTTATTTTATTTTTTATTTTTATATCATTATACTTTCCAATCGTATAAGATTATCACTCTTTTTATGCCTTGTTTACATTTACAAAAGAACTTTTTTATTTTGACATTTTCGGTAACATTTTTTTTTTCAAATACCAACTCCCTATTCCCTAATCACTCTAATGGATCTGAGACGTAACGTGCGCTGATGACGGACGCTAGCTAGAAGTCTAACTAACCACCAAAGCTGACTTTGATTGATCTTCTTGTACTATCATGAATCTAATAAAAATTTTGACTTTTACTAGTATAACATGGGTTGTAACCATTTTTTAATGTCATTTTCTTTTGTATATAAGATTTAGAGTTTGTTTTGTACAGCTTAAAATTCAATTAAAATTGAAAATATAGTAGTTATTGAGTCACACTCGTCTAATAAAAGTTAACAATAACGACTAATTTTTTAATTTTAATCCGATTTTAATCTCTGCCGAACACGTCCTTAAAATAAAAATGCATTGTAGTTTTCGTCACTTTAATCAGTAGTCATAACCGTTGGTTGGACGGATGCATCAAAGTGGAGGGACAAAACTGTCATATAATCTAACAAATGAAATCAAAGTACAAAGAAAAAAGAAAAAAAGAAAGAGAAAAAAAGACACAATTTACAGAGAATCCATACCATCTTTCCACCTTATGACCTTGCCTTTTCTTCGAAGTCTCGTCACATTATAGTAAGCATCTTTCTTTTCAATTTTGTCCCTAGAATATTTTTTGTTCATTCATAGTTTTACATTTCATAATTTAGTTATTGACTAATTCTAGTTTCAAGACTGTCTTCTTAGCAATTTCTGTTACAATTATAAAATCATCGATGTTAGTCATATGAAAATGCATTTCTGGTGTCCAATCTCACATATTTGACAGCCCAGGTGAGAATTTATTAATATTTTGCTGAGTTATCTCGTGCAGTTTGATAAATCCGTTGATCATAGTGATTATTTTTATTAAGTTTTTAATCCGATTTCAAAACTCTGATATTTGGTTGATGAACATGGGTTTTGGGTTTAGTTTTATCATATATTTCTTTGGTGGGTTTTATAATTTAGGGATTATGGCTTGTTTTGATTAAAAACTATTAAATTTTATTTTTTGATCATAATTGGTTGGATGTAAGACCAAAAATTTAAGGCTAAAGATCAATTTTTGATGTATGTGTCGGTTTTACATGTAGGTTTATGTTTGTTGAATATTTAAAATTCAACAAAGATGAGTGGTTGCGATGAAACAGAGGATGATCAATTCTTTGACAGCCGTGATGAGATCACTTCTGTGTCCGATTTATATTGTTCGAATTCTGGGCCTGCTAATTATGCTTTAGGATACGAGGTTTGGACAGAGAAACCAGAAAGTGTTGATGAACGACGCAGTAAGTTTTTGAGATGGATAGGTTTTAATTTAGATTGGCACACTACAGAAAGAGATGAAGAGGAAGGTTTTTGTAGTGGTGAAGATAAATCCGGGTATGACAGATTAACAGATAATGGAGAAACTGCGCTGGCAAATTTTGAATATAAACAACAGCTTTCTTCGAGTTGTTCAGCGCATTCTTTGCGGTCGAATGAATCGTTGGAATTCATAGAAGGCAGTGCAATGGAGAATTTTGTGTGGAAAATAAGGAATCTGGATGATGGAACTGAACTTGTCGTGGATGGAATGGATAGGGATGGTATGCTCGCTAGACTACGGAAAGTGGGTTCAGATAAAATGGTTTCACTTGAAGGGTTCCTAAGAACACTTGGCTCATCTTCTTTGGTTCAACGGTTATTGCATAAAGAATCAAAGGGAATTAACATGGTTGCCACAAAGAAGAAAGTAAACGGTGGTTGGATTGGGAAATTGAGTGGCTTGACTCATAATGCAGATTGGAGAAAGGGAGTTCATTTCAGATCTAATGAGAACAGTTCAAAGACAGCGGCTAGAACTCAAAGAGTTCAAGTTAATGTATGTAAAAAACGTTCAAAGGAACTGTCCTTTCTTTGTACAGGGCAAGAATTTTCTGCACACGAGGGCTCAATCTTGACAATGAAGTTCAGTCCTGATGGGCAATACCTGGCTACTGCTGGAGAAGATGGAGTTGTACGTGTGTGGAAGGTGCTTGAGGATGAGTCTCCGAACAAATTTGATCTTCAAGATATGGATCCATCTTGTTTATACTTCTCGCTGAATCATTTATCTTCGTTAGCTCCTCTTGATGTTGATAAAGAGAAGACTACCCCAATGAAAAGTATGAGAAAATCATCAGACTCGGCTTGCGCCATTCTTCCCCCTAAGGTTTTTCAGTTATTGGAGAAGCCTTTGCATGAGTTCCATGGGCATAGCGGTGAAGTATTGGCTTTATCATGGTCTAAGAATGGGGTTAGTGTCGTTCACACTCTGGTTCTGAATATATTATGTTATCCTAAATTTGCCATAAGCCTTAGACTTCATAGAAAAACGATGTCTCTTGGAGTTAACGATACTTGTATTTTTTTCTCTTTTGCAGCATTTGCTGTCATCTTCAGTTGATAAAACAGCTCGCTTATGGAAATTGGGGCATGATCAATGCCAAGGAATTTATTCGCATAATAACTATGGTAAGCCTATGATGGCTTGATTGCATTACTTAGAGCATGTTTGGCTAAGCTTAAAAAAAATAGTTGTGTTGTCAGACATGCTTAGATATGTTATTTTTTCTTGCTTCTAAGTAAAAGAAGAAATTATAAGTAAACTTTTTAAGCTTAGGAAAACACGCTCTAAATATAAATTCTGATTTTCGCAATCTTTCATAGACTCATGTTATTCTTTTATTATTTCCTACAGTGACCTGCATCGAATTCAATCCTGTAGATGATAATTATTTCATAAGTGGCTCCATAGATGGGAAAATACGCATCTGGGAAGTTCAAGGTTGTCGAGTCAGAGATTGGACTGATATTAGAGAAATAGTGACTGCTGTGTGTTATCGTCTTGACGGAAAGGTTTAGTCGACATTTTATTTCTAGCTTCTTTTAAGGTTTATATAGCCTTTGGCATATTTCTCAAAATATCTTATTTCTTATGCTACAGAGAGGTGTTGTAGGCACAATGGATGGCAATTGTCGTTTTTATGACATTGTTGGTATGTATTAATTGTCTCAATAGCATAATTTCTTTTTCATATCAATATTAAGCTTTGTAGCACAAACACTTCAATTAGGGTAAAGTGTATGTGTCGGACACGAGTCGATACCG
>CAIGRO010036223.1:0-10354 GCA_903798355.1 Fraxinus baroniana | reverse complement strand
TATCAACCATATATTTATCATGGTTGCACTTCAATATTTCCAACAAGTTTTAAATCGGTTAAAACGCACATTTGTAACCTAAAATATTGAATCAAGCGTTAAAAAAAATAATAAAAATTAAAATTAAAAAGGCTCAAAAGTGGCTTAGCCGAGCCGAGCCGTGGCTCGGCTCCGATTTGTACGGCTTGTGAACAGTAAAGAGGCCACCGCCTCTTTTAATATAGTTATAGAAATACAAACTTCAAAGTAGCTTGTTAAAACTGACCTGTCTTAACATTTTTTACCCCAAGTTTCAGTCAAGGGATATAATCTCATATCGAATAAAGATGAAAAAATAAACCAACTTATAAATAATTGAATTACCCTTCTAAATAAGGTTGACTTTTTAAGATGGAACCTCAAATTTTAACATGGTATCAGAGCCCATTAACCTCTAACGAGCAATTCGATCCGATTAAGACTCAAAAAAATGAGCACACAGATTTCAAAATTAGTCCACTCAAATGAGCCACCATTTTGCGGAGACATGTTAAGGAACATGATCCCATTTCGAATAAAGATGAAAAAATAAACCAACACATAAAGGATTTGAATACTCCTCTTAATAAGATTGAACTTGAAAGATGGAACCCCAAATCTTAACAGTTTCTTTCCTGTTATGTTCTTTCCACTATATTACCACGAAATGCATCCATGGTAACACACCAATTGCCACGAAATGCATCCATGGTAACATGATTAGCTTTCTTTATATCATACCATTTTGGATTTTTGAGGAATATTAAACGATGCAATGGGGTCCATCTAATAATATCTGTAGATTAAATGTTGATAGATAAGGCTCATAGAATTCCTGCAGGAGTGGGACTGGGAGTGACCGGATCAAACAACAATATGCCTTGTTTGCAATAAATTTGGAGTTAGTGCCACTTATGATTCAGAAATATCCATACCAACTAAATTCTAAGCAACCGCAACAGTCCTTGTTAGTTTGTTCACTCCTCAAAATCGCTGCATTCTTGTGAACAAGAGCCTACTTCAGTCTACACAAAACACATCCAAACCATCAAAGTTGATCTTCTTTTAATTTTGGCGAGGCCAATCTCTATGTAAAATGTCATTTCCATTATGCTTTTAAATTTATTACCTTTTTCTATGTATGATTAAATGCAGGCATCCATAGAAAATAAATTATCCGAGAGCATTAAATTAGCCCTTGTTTGGCACACATTAAAATCTTCATTCTTATTTTTCTACTAATTTTCAGCCACACATTCTCCATCAATTTACTATTCCAGAATACATTCTTCCAAAATAATGTGGCTCAAACACACCCTTAGTATTCGTCTCTAACTTATCTCATTATGTAAGGCTCACAAAATTTGCAAGCATTTCTTGGTAACTCAAGAGTCTCGGACTTGTGGATTTACATGGCTTTTGGGTTTGCTTATAAGTAAAGTAAGGTGTTTAAATTTCTAAATTCAAAAATCAGGTTTTTTATTTATTTTTATTAAATCAAGATAATTGTACATTTTGGAGATAAATACCCACAGTAAGGTCTAAGACGACCCAAAAATCGCTTTGTCCATACGTAGTGTGAGACTTCAAGGGGGTATAGTTAAATAATATGCTCCAGATTCTTCCTCTGTGGAAGAAAGAGAAACCAAAAGCAAACAATTACACAGATGACATAGGAAAATATCTTTTCAAGGGAATTTCAGTTATAATATGTTTTATAATCGTAGCCATCTTTTATTTATAATATTTGTCGTAAAATAGTTTATCAACTAATTTATATAGTTGCTGGGTGCCTTGATCCAGTTTTTGATAGTTATGATGGATGCAAATCATCATCAATGTCAGGGATTAGGGAAACATAATGGTAACACACTAAAAATGCAGCCCAAGTTTAAAGGCTCAACGAACACGGCCCAATACGGAAGTCCAACATGAAAGCCTAATGGAGGCCCAGAAACAAGGAAGCATCATCGCCCAAACCTATAAGACGCCCAGAGGTTGAGCGATTGTACATTTTGGAGATAAATACCCATAGTAAGGTCTAAGACGACCCAAAAATCGCTTTGTCCACACGTAGTGTTAGACTTCAAGGGGGTATAGATAAATAATATGCTCCAGATTCTTCCTCTGAGGAAGAAAGAGAAACCAAAAGCAAACAATTACACAGATGACATAGGAAAATATCTTTTCCAGGGAATTTCAGTTATAATATGTTTTATAATCGTAGCCATCTTCTATTTATAATATTTGTCGTAAAATAGTTTATCAACTAATTAATATAGTTGCTGGGTGCCTTGATCCAGTTTTTGATAGTTAGGATGGATGCAAATCATCATCAATGTCAGGGATTAGGGAAACATAAGTTAGCTGATTTTTGCCTTGAGTTAAACTATTTCTGAAATTTTAAGACCTTTCGAAAAGTGTTGGCCAATTACTCGTGTCTGCTAAACTCCTACCTTTTGCTCAGGCAATTCTTTGATTAAGGCCATTGGTAGAATTCATTTGTAGTAGTGCTTAGTATTCGGGCCTCTGCATTGTTGGATTAGCATTTATCAGGATGGTTTCTTCTAGTCTACCTGATCGGACAAAAGCTCACACGTGCAAGCCTGTTCAATTTCAGATACTCTTACCTGTGAATCCCCCTGATATCGTTTCCTCAGAGCAGGTCGAGTTTGACTTCTCTGATGTCTTTGTCCCTCTTCCAATTTACACCCCAAATGAACTCATTGATGGGATATCTGGAACAACCGATGTGACTGAGCTTGTCTACAATGATCCTGAGGTAATCTACAATCGATCACATTCATGAGTCGGCCCTTCTGCTTGTATTAGTGAGTCACTGAAACTTAGCGGGCTCACCATACATGAGGCTGAAGATCCAATTGAACTTGTAGAATACGTTACTGAAGAGACAAGAAAAGAAGACCAGGAACTCTATGTTAACAATTATGTTGATGAGGATGTCGACGTGATGAAAGTCAAGGCCCATGGCCTGGTTTCTGAAGTTTTGAAAGTTGTTGGACAGGGTGCATTTGGGAAAGTATATCAGGTGAGAAAGAAGGGACATCAGAAATATATGTGATGAAGATCATGAGGAAGGATAAGATTATGGAGAAAGACCATGCTGAATATATGAAAGCAGAGAGATATATTGACAAAGATAGATCAATGATCATCCATTTATAGTCCAACTCAGATGTTCATTCCAGGTTTGTAAACTAGCTAGTGCTAGATTTAGATCTTATGGAAAGCTAGATCCCAGGGGGAATGCAACCAAGTTTTCGGCTTGAATTAGCTGGGAAACACTGCATTGCTAACTTTGATAGGTGTTACACTGAAATGCTGCTTTCTGATTCTCCAGTTTCCAGTCCCAAAGTTGATGGTAGCCTCTTTCAGGGTTTCACCTACGTGAGGCCTGCTTAGGCGCTGCCTCCTTTCTCCAAAGAAATAGCCCCTTGTGCTAGGTACTAGGATGAATGGAGATGAAGTCTTGTTCCTATGTTTATCTGTATCATTAATAATTACTTAATTAAGAAAGTATATCAAGGGGAACTGGTGTTTGTTTTTTTATTTGGAGATATTAAACATGGTTTGTCTGTTTTTTGATGGTGAGGTGATCCATATTGTTACGAATGGTATTGTTATTTATAGCATTACTAGTTAATTGTGTTCTAAAAAACGTGCATAGAAGGCACCTGCAAAACGTCACAACTTGACAGCGAGCATGAAATTAAATATCATATTTTCCATTCAACAGCTTGGTTTTCATTCCAATCTGCAAATCTGCGTGCACCCGTGCTCTTTGGAGATGGCTATACATGATAATGAACTAGAATGTTGGAATATACGACATCGATAGCTCATTTAGTAGGACAAAAGTAGAGAAAATTAGAGCTCATCGTGATAGAGGAACGTCTCCATGGCATGCTTTTTCTTGCAACCCCAGTGGCATTTCAAAGAGCACAAGGAATTGAAGGTTGTTAACCTGGTAGATTGAAGAGAAACGATATCTGATGTTGAAGGAGACTTTGAAAGAATAACTGCATACCCATCGTCCATGTAATCTGTCCCTTCAGGAAACAACTGCCACAGAAGGCTACCACCACCTCCTCCTCCTTTCCTAGTCGAGTTCAAAAGGATCTTGTACACAGTGCTCAAGAGGGTATCCCGGTATGTTGAATTATAGCCAGGATCTTTTGCTGAAACACCAAACTCGGCAAACACAACAGGCATGCCAAGGAAATTCTCAGCATCGTCAATATGAGATTGTATCCATGACTTGGTGAATTGTAGATGAGCATCCGAAATTGTTTGCGAAATCCTTCATATGATGTGAAAAAATCACTAGGAATCTCTATTGTGAACTCAAAAGAAATACACAGTACTTGAAACACGAAGTTATACAATTGTAGTAGAAGCATGTTACATGGTATTAAGAAAGAAAAATAAGCTAAAATAACTTCATAACGTAAATAAACTTAAAAGAGAATTTTTCAAAGCCATTGTTAAACTTACCAAGAGTCTGGATAGATGTGAACAGAAGCAAAATCAACCCCAAGAACTTGATGATTCCTGATAAAGTCAGTTCCAACTTGTTGAGCATAGGTATTTGGGTTAAATTGAACCCTGTTGGGAGTGGATGGACCATAGAAACCTTCCAATCCAATCTCCACCAAATGCTTTGGGTCAACACTTTTCACATATACTGCCATTTCTTCTATCCATTCCTATAAAAATATTGGCATTTAAAAAATATCAGTAAATTGCTGTGGTTATAGTAAACATCCTGCCAGTGACTAGTAGAAAATTAACGTTTCAGGATTTGTTAGATATATGTCTTAAATTTTCTTTTAACTCTAATGAGAAACCGAACCTGCAATTTATTGCCAGAGGGATCTGATCCACACCGTGGCTCATTCATCAGTTCCCAAGCAAAAATAGTAGGATCATCCTTGTAGGTTATGTTTGTGACAGTATTGACTCTGTTTAGCACCATCTAAAGGAGCCAAAAAGCATTAAATTTCAAAACTTGGAGTTATTATTACAAAAGGGCTATATTAATTGAAGGAACTTACCTTAACATGGGCTTTGTAGTAGCTTTGGAGAGTTGGATGTGAGAAAAAATCATCATCAGAAGTCAAATTGAGGCCAGCAGCTTTACCCCATTTGACATACTGTGATTTGCCACCATATGCTTCCCAGTTATTAACCAAGGATAATATGAGCCTTATCTTGTACTTCTTTGCTTCACTAATAACAAAATCCAAGGCCTGAAACCCGAAAATAACGATTTACAACAATAAAGATCCCATAGTTGAGCGATTAGTCATGGCTAAATCCATCAGTTTATTGTTATTGCAAAGTTGTTTCAAATTTTTCTTTCTGTTGAAAAGGCCATTGCCCAGGTTGAAAGTTTTTGAGCTTGAAAAAAATTATTAGTCACTCTCTGAAGTCTCCTTTGTTCTTACTGTTGAAAAGGCCATTTCCCAGGTTGAAAGTTTTTGAGCTTGAAAAAAATTAATAGTCACTCTCCGAAGTCTACTCAACAAAGGGGATAGAAAAAGCTGACTTTTGGCATGTTTCGTAAGCTGGACGAGACCACCGACTTTTTTTCACATACCTTTCTTGCAATTCAGCATAGAAACATGCCTTTTATGTAATTGCAATCTTGTACAGAGGGTTGGTATAGGAATAACTGTTAATTAAAGATGCACCTTGAAAACTTCATCATCATAAACAGAAGGGGTTTTCTGAAGAGCACGCCACTGGCCATCGTTGAAAGCCCAAGTCCGGCATACTGTAAGTCCCACTGCAGATGCCTGTTGAAACACCTCAGTAACCTTTCCTCTTGTCGACTGATCCACAGCAAACACCATTAACCAGTAAGTGTTGAATCCATTGAAGTAGAAAGGCTGCCCGTTGACTATAAATTGGTTCCCATTTTTCTGCACTAGACTCCATGCTTCTTCTTCCTTTTCACCGTGATGATAAATCCTGCACAGATAGATGTATCACATATTCGACTGATTACAAAATTACTTGAACCAAATCTGGCTGGGGGAGGGAAGAAATTTCATAGAAGGCACCTATTGTTCATCTCAGGTGATGCAAAACCACTGTCTGTAGCATCCACTGATTCAGAATTCTCATAAGATTCTATGCGACCGATACACATTATAAGAACAACTGCCAAATAAATGGCTAAAAATCTGTATTTTATCACCAGCTTCTCCATGTTTTCAACTCACCACTGCATTGAATTTGTTTCAGGCAGCCAATATATATGCAAACATGTCCATGTTTTGAAACGTAGTGCAGGGAAAAAAATTGTACTCAAGAGAAGTAATGATGAGGAAACCATCTGGATGCCTTCAAAGCAAAGATGCACTCCTCTCTTTCAGATATGGATAGAAAAATGAAAATGGTGGGTCGGATTGGATCGGATCGGAATTGATCTTTGCTTCCTCTACCTTCTTTATATTTTTTCGAAGTTTTTGTGAAAATTAAGAATGTTGACAAGATTTGGCGGTAAATGTCATATAAAAGTGAGCACTAATCATCAAACATATATACATTAGACCCTTCTAAGAAAACTTTTACTAATAAATCTAATTGGCTCAGCAGATTTTAGCTTAGGACTTCTTTATCAATGCATCACCATCCATGAAATGAAAGGCCAATAGATAAGTTCGAATATTTAATATTACCTGAATCTATGTTAAAGTGTAAAATAAACATCGGTCCTTAGCTTCAAAGTATGATGTGTGGTTGTGTGTAGAAAGAAAGCACAGAAGGTAGAAAATATATTGAAACCATAATCTGGAAAAAAATAAGTCATAAATCATGATTTAGTGCTCTCGAGAGTCACACATATCTTTGGGCGAGTTCAATTAGGTAAGATCAAAACTTACCCAATATTAAAATCAAGAAGCGTACCATACCAGAATACACTTTTTTTTTTCCTGCCCAAATTACAATTTTGAACTATCTCCTCTAAAAGATTAAAGGACTATAAACAAGACAATTATTTTCATAACTTCGGCATCCAACAATTATGGGTATCAAGAAAAAGCTGAAGTGTGTATCTCAAAACTAGAACCAACAAGAAGTACTTCCATAATACCTTGCGTTTTGGGGTGGTGGGCTCCTCATTTCTGTGTGATTCTGGTACGGTACTTTGATCTGATTTTGCATTAGGGCAGCCACTGTTCATCTTAATGAAGTAGTAGTTCTGAAGAGGAGAATGGGTGAGATCGCTTGGAGACGAACTTTGTATACTATTGAAAGGGCTGACAACAGCATTATACGCCATATTTGGAACGATGACAAAACTAACCGAAGTTGTTTCAATAACCATTCAATTCATATGATAAATGGTCACGAATTACTCGCTAAACTTTAAATGTTTGCTGAACTGTTGTGGTTGCACTCGATCCATCCATCGCGCTAAAAAAATCTTCTTAACTTATTCGTTGACGTGGCTAACAAAAAACCATAGTCTAAAAAAATCCTCTCACTTATTCGTCGACGTGGGTAACAAAAATCGTTCGTAACATGTCATAAAAAATAAAAATTTTACAACTAAACTAAACGAATTTCATTATTCATCCAACTTATACTTGAAACCTCCATTGCCGTGGAAGCAGAGGCTCGAGAATTGAATTGGTGCTGCCCATGGTTAGCACTATCTACACATAGGTGCAAAGCATACTATTACTCATTGTGATGTCAAGATAACTAACATCCTTTTTGGACGAGAAGTGGGTGGCAGAAGTTTCTGATTTTGGCTTGTCAAAAACGGGTCCTTCATTGGATCACACTCATGTCAGCACTGTTGTAAAGGGTAGTTTTGGTTATCTTGATTCCGAGTACTTCAGACGCCAGCAATTGACTGAAAAATCCGATGTTCTACTCATATGGTGTTGCACTTTTTGAGATAGTGTGCTCGGCCAGCTTTAAACCCAACACTTCCAAAGGAGCCAGTTTGCTTAGCGGAATGGGCTCTGCATTGCCATAACTTGGGCATTCTTGACCAGATTATCGATCCATATCTAAAGGGTAAGGTTGCACCCGAGTGCTTTAAGAAGTTTGCTGATACATCAGTGAAGTCTCTATCAGACGATTGGACGGAGAGGCCCTCTATGGGCGATGTGCTTTGGAACATTTAGTTGCTTTGCAACTTCAAGAAAGCGATGAGGCACGAGTATTGGAGAACTGGACGTCACATGTAAAAGGAAGAAGGATCCAGATGCATCCTCAGATTTTGATGGCAATATAACAGATTCGAAAAGCAGTGGAATGCCCATGAGTATTGGTGGTCGAAGCCTTGCCAGTGACGACTCAGATGGTTTTGACACCAGGTGCTGTGTTTTTGTGTTTTCACAGATCATGAACCTTAAAGCACGGTGATATCTAAAAGTTTTTCATAGATAATCTTGCTTTCGAAATGTATTTTTGAATCCCATGAAGTTGCACAGAATTACACAAATTTGTGAAATTGGTTCGTTGCTGTCTATTATTGATCTTTTAAGTGTTCATTTGACAACTTGAACTCTCATAATCTGAATTGATGTTAGTTTTGATCTATTTGTTTTTCCTACGACATGTTCTACCAAGACAGTTTTACTCCAGTTCGAGGGTCGAGGCCAACTGCATCTAGCAATATATAACCTTAAATAAACATAATCTGCTCGAATCAGTGCAACTGCTGAATTAAAACGGGTCTATGCAAGAAGGAAATAAAAATACAGCCCCAAATCAGTCCTTAACCAAAAAATTAAATTAATATAAAAAACTTAATATTTCAGAACAAGGGTGATTTGAGAACATTTGAGTCCAACCTTAAGAATTTCCGAAACACAAAACTTACTAGCAATCAAATTTACGATAGTACATTTACAGTCACTCACAAGGGTGAAAAATCAAGAACTTAAAACCCTTCAATAACGAAAGCTCACAATCACAGAGTGCTATTTCTGGTACAAGGAGCAGAATCTTGTAGGGCTATAATCTTCTTCTGCAGCTCCGGTTTATTGGCCCCCACAAGCTTGTCAATTTGCTGTCCATCTTTCAGGAAGAAGAAGGTTGGAGTTGCTTTGATATCCCATGTTGTACTGAATTCCTGAAAGAATGAACCGGATAAATACTTTCAATTCGTAGAATGAGGAGGTATACTTTAGGGACATTATCCCGTTATACAATTGTTTTGCAGAGTTTAGAGAGTTCTAATTCTAACTAGGGCAACACAGACAGCTTTAAATAAAGCCTTCAAGAAATACTTGAAATGTATATAGAGTAGTTTTAAGCAGTTGGAGTTCTTCAGCGTCAAAGTACGTACGGTTAGCTCATCAACATCAATGGTAAGATAAACCAGAGAAGGGAATTTCTCAGACAGCTCGTGGTATAAAGGTGCGATCATTTTACAAGGACCACACCATGTAGCACTAAAATTTGCAATCACCTGTCAAATAGTCAAATCAATGTCAGAAAAAATGACACTAGATAGGATATGAAACAGACAGAGAGAGTAATAAGCATGAAAAAATATTAGCATGTCTTTTTCATTGTGAATAATCCTGGCTATCACCTTCAATTTGATAAATATGATATCTTGAACAGGTGAACTTAAGTAAAAGGATGGAATTAAGTCCAAGTTTGGTACATAAATTGCCAGGAAAGGAATTCTCATTCTAGCTTGAGAGGTATCCCACATAGAATGGGCTGGATAGCTCATTTTCATTCTCAACTGGCTACCACTATGGAATGACACAAAGGAATAACTAAATCAATTAAAGTTAAGAACTCCATAATGAGGAGTGGGGACTGCAAAATGAAGCCTAAACACGAATGACGAAAGACTTCCCATTATTGCTTTATGGAACCAAAGCTATAAGCTAAATATAAAATTAAGACCTTGCCGTGAAGTGCCCCACAGAGAAGTCCTGTAAAGAAAGGGATGCCAATATTATATCCAGTAGATCAAACATAACCCAAGGACAAGTTAACAATTCAAGCAGGTTTAATTATAGTCCACACCATGTTCAAGTATAATTTGTTGTCTGCATACACGTGTCTATATGCATTTGTATCTGTTCGTGCATGAATATTCTCAGACATGATACATCATCATATACAATTATCAACAGTATTTATGTGGTGTTGGAGGGAACAGTATCTGGTGTGGAGTAAGGAAAGCAAGCTATGTATTATTTATTGCACGAACACAATTAGGCAATGTATATCTCCTTCCAGGTAAAATTTAAAAATAGTGCAAAAAGGGGGGGAGAAAATGACTACTTACAATCTTGCCATCTCTCTTTGCTTCTGCCATCTTTTG
>CAIGRO010036222.1:0-13614 GCA_903798355.1 Fraxinus baroniana | reverse complement strand
ATATAACATATTATTTCATTTTTTTGTCTTCTTAAAAAGTAACAAAAACTTAAAAGATTTGAAATGAAAGATGTAGGTTAAGCTAAAAGGATTATTGGAATGGAAATAGAAAGGGATATAAATAATTGCATCTTTGTTTTGAAACAATGTTCATATGTGAAGAAAATACTTGAGAAGTTTTCTATGCTTGAGTGTAAACATATTTCCTTGCCCATTTCTAATCACTTTGAACTGTCTAGTGATTAATCACCTAAAACTGGTGATGAATTGAGAATAATGGAAAATGTTTCTTATGTTAATGTTGTAGGATCTATTATGTACCTTATGGTGTGTACCAGACCTAACATAACTCGTGGTATTAGAATTTCAAGTAAGTTTATGGCAAATTTGGATGAAACACACTGGTTAGCTATAAAATGGATGTTTAAATACTTAAAAGGTTCTTCTGACCTAGGCTTATTATTTAAAATAAGCAATGAAGGAATAACTCTTAAGGGATACACTGATCTGATTTTGCTGGTGATCTAGATAAAAGACGATCCATATCATCTTACATCTTTACTTTGTGTGATAGATGCATTAGTTGAAAATCTCAACTACAGAAATTAGTTGTTTGGTCTTTAACTAAGGATGAATATATTGTTGCTTGTGATTCTGTTAAAAAAAAATATATGGTTAAGAGGGTTATTAAATGAAAATGGTTTTATGAATGATTCTGTAATAATTTATACTAATAATCAATTTGTTATTCATCTTAGTAAAAATCATGTATATCATGATAGAACAAAGCATGTGGATATAGAGTTTTACTTTGTGAGAAACATGGTTGAAAAGTGTTTGATCTCTTTAGTTAAAGTTCCTACAGAATACAATCCCTCTGATTTAGGAAGCAAAATTCTAACTCTAAATAAATTTAGAATCTGTTTGAAGATTCTAAACATCACTTGAAGGTAGTGATCTAGTGATATTTTGAATATCGAGCTTTATTTTGTTGAAAATTGAACTAACTTTAAAAAAAAATTGGTACTTAGAGCAAATGAAGCTAAGTGATGTCTAGATCCATTAATTGATGCCAATAAATGGTTTAACAAGGTAGAGATTGTTAATTTAATGGGCTGCCTCACTATTTACTTAGCATGTTGGGCTGTCTTAATTCTCAAAACTGGGTTTTGAGGCCCAGTTCTTAAAATGCATTTTCAATTACACGTTTGCCTCTTTGAGTGGGTTGTGGTCTGTCGTACACATGGTTGAATCTCGATCTTGTATCTGAACCGACTGCATTGTTTTTGAAAAAGGTTCTTTTTTTTGTGTGGGTTAGGGTTTATCCAAAAATCTGTAACTTTTGATTTTTGTGTTGTAATCTCTATTCTTTTGGTAAGAATGATGGTTGTTTAGTACAATCTTTGAAAGATTTTTGAGTGTTTGGTTACTAATTTGTATATAGAGAGGCTAGAAAGAACTCGAAGATACATTTTTGTATGATTTCTTGGTTGATATTAATGGATTTGTAGCAATATCTCTTAGCAGATGCTCAACAAGTGATTCGATCAATAAATTGGACTTTCCGGCCCTTTTAGGGCAAAACAATTCTCGTGTTCTTGTGTATTTTAAATTTTTTCTGCAATTTTTGAGTTTCTTAACGCTTTGTATAAACTGGTTTGTTACGTTCTGGGACCGACACTATCATTGGACTATTTAAAAAATAGTCAATTTTTGTACCCAACCATTTGCTGCCAACATTGTATCTATCAAATAGGTGGGCAAGATTTTCTATTAAAGTGGCTTAATTCATTTTAAAATCTTGATACTGGGTGGTACGGAAATATCAAAACAATTTACCTGCATAAAAGTTTATCATTCTGAAACCGCATCAGAATACTTAGAACCCTTTTTTCATAGAATCATGCTACTTGTACAATTTTAGTTGACAACTTTACACTTGACAACATCACCCATCCATTTTAAAAAATGTTTTTAAAATCAACAGTCCGAATCTTGACAACACCAAGGGCCAAGACTGTCAACCATGGTTGTTAACGTGGGTTGTAAGATAACTTTTGATATATATATGTGTTGAAATTTCTTCTCTCCAAATCAAGAATCAAACCCTAGATCAATTAATTCTGCAATTTTTTGGCTACACTTTGAAGTTTGATTTTTTTTTTTTAATTTACAGAAATGTTAGGAATGGGAGGCTTGAGAGATGAGTAAATATATGGAAAATAATACTCTTGCTTGATGTTTAACTTACTTATACGATTTACACGAAATTGGACAGAGAATCTGTGATTAGTGTTGACCCTGAAAAATGAGTCAACAGATGTCGGGCCTACTCTCCCCACGTCGAACCAATTTCGGCACGTCTTTACTGGAGAAACGGTAAGAAATGAGGCAGATTTGAACGTGGGAAGTTCTTCACGATGAGAGACAAAGATGTTCGAACTCCGGTGGGTGAAACAAAGGTGATCACGCTAACAATGATCACCGAACGAGAACAAAACTACTAATCAAAGATCTTGCTAGATCATATGGAAGGATAGAAATAAAAGGATATTGTAAATTATAAGACCATCGACTTATAGAATTTTCCTACTAAGTGTATGATGTGAAATGGAAATACAATCGTTTGGGAGAAAATTTCGTCATATTTCTTTTTTATTCCATATTTGAGAGTTCAAGACATGAGAAAAAGCTAATACTAACTCCAACTTTTTCAACCCCTTCTAAGTTACAAACTAGATCTATTTAAACTACCTTAGCCTTCGTGGTGTCCATTCAGAATTACGTGGCCTCATTTCTTTATTTGAGGCTTCATCAGCTGCCCTACAAGGTAGGCTGACACCCTAACATCTTCTATTACAACTATTACGTCAATCACTTCTAAAAGATACTTAAATATTTTACAAGAGACAACATTAACCTATGAGCTTTGAATAGACTAAGAGCCTCGGAGCTGGTCTTCTGAATGAGAGCTTCAGCTTCTTTCTTTGTCTCTTTAGGCAGTGCCTTAGCCCAATTGTGGTGATCCGATAATTGAGATAGTGTCTCGACATCTACGTAGTTTTCTTGCATCTTGAGCATTCAGGTCTTTGTTAACTTTTTTGTTGACTTTCTGCCTACGTGGAAAATTTAACTCTGAGCTTCGGTGGTTAGACGTACCAATAGTCCCCCAAGTCTAGGCATGTTGATGAGAATGTAAAATGCAATATTTGTCTTCCATTAATCCTTTGATTTTGTAACTAATTGATGCCTAAATGTACTCAGTATTCTTATATTTTAATTTAGGTTGCAATTGGGTGAATATGGTGGAATTTAAAAGAAACAAGCGAAAATGACTAAAATGGAATAAATACAAAGTTCGGGGACTAAAATGTAAATACCCAAAAGTTACGTCGAACCTTACAATTAAGATTTGAGAATGTTAGGCATCAATTGGATGAGGAAAGAAGCCAAAGGGATGAAATATAGTTAAAGTACTATCACATATCAACTCTTACTAGAAAAAGTTATGTTTCAGATTTTCAGTTTCAGTTTGAGACCTAATTTTTGGCATAAGTAATGTTCGAACTGGAGAAATTATATTTTTGGACGATTTCTAGCGGGAGGTGTTTCAACAAATTTCAGAGTCCAGTTTCAATCTTCTATGTGACCACATGACTTACTACCATGTGGTCGCATAGTTCATTCCCGGTAAGAAAATCATGGTTTCCGACTTTAAGTCAACTACTTATGAGAACAACTATAAATACATATTTTAAAATCCTAGAACAGAGGAAGAACACACAGAACACCTCCCATCTTCATTCTTGATTATTTTGCTCTTAAAATCATGAATTGTAACTAAACTTTTACACTTAGTCGAAGGAAATTGAAGCCTCGAAACCACATATTGTGAGATCTAAATAATTTTTCTTATTGTTTAATTTCTTATTTTATGTATAAAATGTCCTGCTGCATTAATTTCATGAATTGTTGTGTTTAATTGTTAGGAGACCTACTAGTTTGTTATTCATTACAATCTACCGCTAAGTTGAACATCAAATCCATAATTGTTTGATCCCTTTAACTTGTGAGCCAACTAGAATTTAATTATTTGCCGCGTCAGAAATTGTTAAATCTTGGGAAGAACATTTGAATAAATTAAATACAACCACTTGTGATTGTGTTATTTAGTTTCATCGATTTCTCTAATTATTAAGGCGATTACTAGATTGAATCCATAGCTCTTATCTTGGGTTATTTAGTAATTAGGGTTAATTGGATCGCTTGCTTTCTAATTAATTACAATTAAGGAGAAATTGGAAAATAATTACAATGATGAATATTCAAAATATCAATTGAATTATCCTTGCATCTATGATCAATTGTGAATTTCCGATGGTGGATGTGGACTTAGACCAAGATTCGTCTTTTGATTGTTTCCGTTAATTTGGCATTGTTATTTATTGCATTATTTACAATTGTTTGCACCCAAAAACTCCCAAATTATTGTACAAAGCATAAGATATTGAATTACACACTCTTCATGAGATCAACCATTGCTTACACTACTACATTAGTTTTAGAGAGTAAGTATTATTTTTGGGTGTCTACGACAGTATACCAAATTTTGGCATCGTTGTCGGGGAGTGGTGCTAATTTATTTTGTGCTTTTTTTGTGTTCATTTTATCTTTGAAAAAAATTCATAATTTTCTATGATTTCTTTTTTTTTTTTAAGGTATTTTAGCGTAGAATTCTATTCGTTTTTTTTTCTTACTCTAGCTTCTTTTTAATTTGTTTTTTCATTTTTTTAAGTTTCCTTGATAGTTTATGCCCGCAACTCAATCTTCTAATCAAAGTGATTTGTAGTACGATCAAGAAATAGAGAAAACTTTGCACAGGTTAAGGATTGGCACTCGATGAAAGTTCGAAGAGAATGATCTAGCTCATGATTACCTATTTGCTAGTGATTCTGATTTGGAGGATAAGGAAGTCATGGTTGGAAATCGAACTTTGAAAGAGCTTGCAGCCCTCAATATGAATCAACAACCATTATGCATAACGTTTCCTACTTTTGATGCTACTACTACCTTTGAATTAAAATCGAGACTAATACATCTCTTGCCCATTTTTCATGGTCTTACAGGTGAAGATCCTCATAAGCATCTAAAAGAGTTTCATGTGGTTTGCACGAGCATGAAATTCACGGGAGTGACTGAAGAACATGTTAAATTAAGAGCTTTTCTGTGTTCTTTGAAGGATTCGGCTAAAGATCGACTCTATTATCTACCCTCTAGAAGTATTACCACATGGGACGTGATGAAGAGGTTGTTTTTAGAGAAATATTTTCCAGCGTCAAGGAAGCCAACATTCGAAAATAAATTTGTGGTGTAAGATAAGGCAACAGAGAATCCCTATATGCATACAGGGAGCGTTTCAAGAAGTTATGTGCAAGTTGCCCACATCATCAAATTAGTGAGCAACTCCTCATCCAATATTTCTATGAAGGCCTTATACCTACTAATAGGAGTATGATTGATGCTGCTAGTGGAGGAGCTTTGGTAGATAAAACTCCCGATGGGTCAAGGAGCTTAATTACAAACAAGGCTGTCAACTCTCAACAATTTGGCACTAGACTTGACCTTTCTCCTAAACATGCTAATGAGGTAAATATATCTTCCATTGAATAACAAATTGCGAGATTAACTTCTCTTGTTCTTCAAATGGCTGTAGGTAATATGTCAACAACAAAAGTTTATTGGATTTGTTCAGTGGTGGGATATCCAACCGACATGTGTCCAACTCTTCAAAAGGGACTCATTGATCATGTTAATGCAACAGGTGGTTTTCCTAGACAACTGCAAAGTTATTATGATCCCTATTCGAACACGTATAACCAGGGATGGAGGGATCATCCTAATATTAGCTATGAGAATCCTCAAGTAAATCAACCTAAACTCAAAATCGCCCAAGTTTCTAACAATATAAGCAGCCGTACCCTCCTAGATAACAACTGAGCCAAACTTCCAATTCAGGCATGTCGTTAAAAGATATTGTTAAATCCCGTACCACTAACACTTCGCAATTCCAACAGGAGACAACACAATTTCAACAAGAGGTCGGGGCTAGTATTCAAAGTTTGGACAATCAAATGTGCCTAATAGCAACTGTAATTAGTCGGCTAGAGGACCAAAGTTCGGGAAAACTACCATCTCAAATAATAGTGAACCTAAGAGAAAATGTAAGCGCAATCTTCCTGAGGAGTGGCAAGGAGGTTGAAGTTCCAATAAAAGTAGCCCATACGCCGTTGGAGCAGGAAGAGGAAGAAAAAGAGGTTGCAAACAAGACCTCCACCAATGATATTGAGGTAACTGAGCGTAAGTTTTTACCCCTCCTTAAGTATAAATCCATATATCATTTTCTTCAAGCTTTAGTAAGATCTAGGAAATATGAACGAGATCATGATGAGCTGCATGAGATTTTCAACAAATACGAGGTTAATATTCCACTGTTTGATATTATTTAACAAGTACCTCTTTATACTAAATTTTTGAAACAATTATGCACAAGTAAGAGGAAACAGAAATTGAAGGGGATTGAAAGGGTAAAAGTTGGAGAAACGGTATGTGCAATTATTCAAGGGAAACTTCCAGGAAAGTGCACGGATCCAGACGACACTGGTTTGAGAAGGCCATGATAGATTTATGAGCTTCTACTATTGTCATGCCATATTTTATATATGCTTCATTGAAACTTAGACCTTTGAATAAAAGTAGCGTTGTGATTTAATTGGTTGATAGATCTAATACATATCCTAAGGGTGTAGTTGAGGACCTTGTACAAGTTAATGGTTTGGTTTTTCCCGATAATTTCTATGTGCTTGATATGGAAAATAGTGATAAAACTACCCCTATTTTGTTAGGAAGACCGTTCCTAAAGACATCCAAAACTAAAATAGATTTTCATAATGGCACATTGACCATGGAATTTGATGATAAAATCATTTAACTTATCCGTATAATAATAATCATGTTCATTTTATTGATATAATTGATCATTTAGCACATGATGTTTTCGAATTTGATGCTAAAAATGAATGGGAACCAATCGTTAATGAGCATATTGGGAAGAAGAATCAGAAGCTGGCTTTGAACACTGAGTTACAAGAAATTGTTGCAATATTGAACAATCTTCCAAAGCTACATTATTTAGGTAACAAGGCTTCTTTACTTTACCGATTTTTAATGAGAGGCCTCTACTTTCTATTTTGCAGGCCCCCACTTCGGATTCGAAGCATCCCCTAGTCACATCATGTATATATCCCATAGAGGTGGATGGACACTGTAAGTTATCATTCCCAATGAACTGGGTACACCGAAAAGAAGATCGAAACTGCCTATGATAGATCCAGGCTGAACAAGGAGACTCTGAGTCGAGCCAACGACAATAAACAAAGGCAATGTTGGGAGGCAACCCAATGAGAGTTCGTTCATTTATCTTTTTATTTTTGTTTTTCGCATTCATATTTTAGTTATCTTTATCATTTTCTTTGCATTGTACATTACATTAGGGACAATGTAAGTTTTAAGTGTGGGGGAGAGGATTTAGATTTAGATATTGAATTTAAATCTCGAATAAAAAAATTGCATAATTTTTCAAAAAGAAGAGTTGAGGTTAAAAGATTTTTGGTTGTGTATTCTATTCGCTAGAATTAATTAGGCTTTTGAAGAACTCATAACATGATTGAATGAATAATCTTTCAACTTAGAGTTAAATAGTTTAGTTATTTTCTTTGAGGATGGTGGTAACTAAGTTCTATAGACAAAAAGCTGATGAGATTTTGAGCCTTTAGACTGATATATTCATATCAGTCTCACTATTTTCTTTCATAAGTGATATGCTTCCATGGATTCATTTCTCTAGAACTTGCATTGATTCTCATCAAGGCTATATTGATACATGCATGCATGAACATGATTAAGGCCATCTTTGTTATATAAGTTAGCAAAACAGCCTACCTTGTAATTAATTTTTCCTTTTGTTGAACTCCTTTGAGCTTGATTGCCTTTGCATTTTTGTAAACCCACATACAAGCTTCAACCTGGAAAAAACAATGTCTTTACCCAAGTCATAGAGCTAGTGGAGTATTGTTTATCATTATGATATGTATGGATGCGTAAGAAATAAGTGTGAGAGTGTCAAAATTTATGTTATGGCTATGATTGGTGGAATGGAACATGTTTTCAATATCAATTCACAAGTTCCATTGCTGGTGTAATGTTTAAAAAAAAATAAGTGAAGGAGGAGATTGATCTTAATGTTACAAAATATTTATGTTCATAATTCCTCATACGTTTTGAGAAAGGGTTTGGTATGTGTGGGATAGATTAAAGAAATTGTTGAGTGGAGTGGTTGGTTTTACATACATTATGTATATGTTTGAGCTGAGTATATTCATTTTTCCTCTATTAG
This sequence comes from Fraxinus baroniana, assembly GCA_903798355.1. Lineage (NCBI taxonomy): Eukaryota > Viridiplantae > Streptophyta > Magnoliopsida > Lamiales > Oleaceae > Fraxinus > Fraxinus baroniana. Next base: position 5,162 of record CAIGRO010036222.1, on the reverse strand, counting down.
TTTTGATGGCTTTTTAGTCACATTCCCAAATATTTCCCACATTGACCCTAAGCCTCATTACAACTTTCAAAAAGTCCTTATGATTTGTGTTATGCGTGTGGTCTAATTGGTGGAGAATGAGAAGAAATGTAAGCATATGGTAGATAGATCGTCTCCATTGGAATGAACTTGAGGGAAACACATACCCTTCGAACTAATGAGAGTCAAGCGCTTATTTCAGTGAGGGTCTACGTGTTTGGTTTACTCTATCTTCATATGGAAATGCTCGCTAATTGTAAGTCACATGAGATTGTTTGTTCATGCTATGTTATGTTTTTTAAAGAGTTTAGTCGTTCTATACTTATGGAGTTACAACCTTGGTGCTTTTGAGGAAAGTTAAAATCGAGTTTAGCTCGAGGACGAACAAAAGCTAAGTGTGGGGAAATTTGATGAGAATGTAAAATGCTATATTTTTCATCCATTTATCCTTTGATTTTATGATTAATTGATGCCTAAATGTACTCAGTATTCTTATAGTTTGATTTAGGTTGCAATTGGATGAATATAGTGGAATTTAGAAGAAACAAATGAAAACGACTAAAATGGAACAAATACAAAGTTCGGGGGACTGAAATGCAAATACTCAAAAGTTACATCGAACCTCAAGATGAAGATTTGGGAGTTTTAGGCATCAATTGGATGATAAAAGAAGCCAAAGGGATGAAATATAGTCAAAGTACTATCACATATCAACTTTTAGCCGAAACATTTATGCTTTAGATTTTCGGTCTCAATTTGAGACCCATTTTCGGCATAAGAAATGTTTGAACTAGAGAAATTGTATTTCTAGACAATTTGTAACCCTTTGAGTTATCTTTCCAACATATCTTGAATCATCTCAATCAGATATCGAGAAAGAATTATATGGCCAAAAAAATGAATGTTGTCCGGTGGAAGTTATTTAAAGCTATGTGGTTGCATAGCTTAAATTCCATGCGGTCGCGAAAGGTGTTTCAGCGAATTTCATAGTCCAGTTTCAATCTTCTTTATGATCGTATGATTTACTACTATGCGGTCGCATAGTTCATTCCCAGCATAAAAATTCTGATTTCCGAATTCAAGTCAACTATTTATGGGAACAACTATAAATACATATTTTAAAACCCTAGAACGAAGGAAGAATACACAGAACGCCTCCCATCTTCATTCTTGATTATTTTTCTCTTAAAATCATGAATTGTAACTAAACTTTTACACTTGGTCGAAGGAAATTGAAGCTTCGGAACCACATATTGTGAGATCTAAATAGTTTTTCTTATTTGTTTAATTCTTATTTTGCGTATTGAATGTCCTTCTGCATTTATTTCATGAATTGTTGCATTTAATTGTTAGGAGGCCTACTAGTTTGTTACTCGTTACAATCTCCTGTTAAGTTGAATATCAAATCCGTAACTGTTTTATCCCTTGAACCTGTGAAGTAACTAGGATTTAATTATTTGCTGCGTCAGAAATTGTTAAATCTTGGGAAGAACATTTGAATAAATTAAATACCACCACTTGTGATTGTGTTATTTAGTTTCATCGATTTCTCTAATTATTAAGGCGGTTAGTAGATTAAATCCATAGTGCTTGTCTTGGGTTGTTTAGTAGTTAGAGTTAATTGGATCGCTTGGTTTCTAATTAATTACAATTAAGGAGAAATATGAAAATAATTCCAACGGTGAATATTCAAAATATGAATTAAATTATCATTGCATCCATGATCAATTGTGAATTTTCAATGGTGGATGTGGACTTAGACCAATATTCGTCTTTTGATTGTTTTTGTTAATTTAATTTGCATTGCTATTTATTGTGTTATTTACAATTATCTGCATACAAAAACTCCTCACTTATTGTACGAAGCATGAAATATTGAATTACACACTCTTCGTGAGATCGATCTTTGCTTCCACTACTACATTAGTTTTAGAGTTTAATATATTATTTTTGGGTACCTGTGACCGTATACCACATGTTTATTTATGTAAGGCATGGACTTAGGAAGTAGATAAAATTTCATCAGTAGGTGATTTACATCGTGTTGCAATCCCCAATGTGCACAACCTGTGCATGTCTTCTAATAGTGCTATCATGAATTCGCATATGTGGGGACATCTTGCTTTTTGGAAAAAAAGGGTCAGTACAACATATGAATTTTGAAGTGCTCTCGCAAGGCTAAAGTGCCTTTTCGAAGCTCAAGCTTTGTTCGAACAACACAAAGAGGGTATTTCTGACCCTCTTGGCCTCAATATTGATAATTACAAGAAGTTTAACTTTAGAACATTTGAAGAACACGAAGCATCCTTAGTTATTGCACCTAAATGATTTGTTAGCGTGGTACATTTTCAAGAAAAGACAAGTGAAGCAGTTCAGCTTCCTATGCACGCAACCGTCGCCATTTTTAGTGTGCAATGATGGGTGTCTCCTACGTGCTTTGCGAACTTCAGGCACACGAGGATACGTGGAGTAGATGCTCTAATCTGAGCTGTAGAAGACGAAGTGACAGACGTGATGAGTGGCTCAGATTTAATCTTCAAACGAACGGTTAGATGAGCTGGATCATCATCCAACGGCTGGGATTAAGAGGCTTTGCCTATAAAATGCAAACACTTGTGGGAAAAATCATTTTTCTTTTTACGAATCTCAGCATTAACATTCTTTGAACTTCAAATTCTCTCTAATGTTTTTGTTTCTTTAAGATTCTTCCAGTTTTTCTTCTTTGTGCCCAAATTCTTTTTCTTCCTTCTTGCTTTCCCTTAGTGTTCTTGCAATTTTTCTAGTGTTTTGTCATTACCACCATTTCACAAAACTTGTAAGTATTTTTGAGTTCTTTAACTTGAAAGAAATGTAATCCATGGCATCTTCTGCTTCTGCTGGGGACAACGTAGATTTGAGTGAACGGCCAGTAAGTTTGGGGTACAAATTACTAACATTGCCAACCTGGTTAGGGCAGTTCGGCAGGGAAAGGAGAACTGCCTTTTGTGGGGTAGGAGAGATGATAATATAGAGTATGGGGCAGCCAAAATTTCATTTTCTGTAGATTCGATCTACTTGGCTAATCTTAGGGAAAAATATAGGATATCTTACGACATAGAGCTTCTTTTTCCTTTTCCTTATGAGCGAGCCTGCTATCCGAGGCCGGTTTGTGTCGTCATTAGAGAGTTTATGCTAAAGGCTAGGCTTCGCCTGCCTTTACACCCATTTTTCTGGGCCGTCCTTAGATTGTATGGGCTGGCCCCTACCCAGCTCATCCCTAATACCTTGGCTTAATTAGTGGGGTCATACTTCCTATGGAAGGAGTCTTCCATGGGTAAAGACATGTCGCTGTATGTTTTCCAAACCATCGTTTAGCCTCGGGTCTTGGGTAAGGTGATTCGAGGGAGTGGTGCTATTTGTGCTTGGGCCTACCCTCATTCATTAAAGGATAGAAGGAAACGTGGTTCTGGGTTAGGGAGAAGTGGCAAGAGTGTGAGGGTGATACCATTTCCCATGTCAAAGTCCCAACCACCAACTCCGAAGCCAGTGAGTGTTGGTTTCTTCCTTTTGCTTTTATTGGCTAACTTGATTTAATTTTTAATATCTCTTTGTTGCTTTGTAGGATCAGTTGAGAGCTTCAAATTGTTAGAGAGTGACTGGGAAACCCTTTCTGACGTCTATCGACGATCCTCCTTATCACGAGATTTCGAGAGTTTGAAAATTTCTATGAGGTGTTTTTGAAGATTTCCGTTTGATGGCTAAAAGAGGTATTGTATTGTCATTTGTATACTTATCTTCCATTTTAATTATCATTCTCCATCTGTTCATGTCTGACACTATTGTTTGCTTTTGTAGAACATTTTGAGAAGAAGAGGCACCCCACTCCTGATATGGCCACTATAGTGGCTACCACCCCCAGCTCTGGTAAAAATGGGTTGAAGTCCTCATCTATGGTGGCCAAATAGGTGAGGAATAAGGTTGAGAGGGTCTTCCATGAGGTAGGTAGTTAAGAAGAAGGGTGTCCTCCCCAAGTGGATAAAGGGAAAAAGATAGTAGTGGAGGAGCCCAAGAAAAAACAAAAGTTCTCCATAATCGGGGTCGGCGACTCCAATGACGTTCCCCCGCCTCGTTCTAGCATCCCACCTAGGGAAAAGCTTATGGGAGGTTCAATAGCTGTAACCTCTAGAGAAGAGGAGGGGGGACATAAGAGGCCATTTATCGTGGAGCCCTAGAACTAAGAGCCTACCAAGAGGGCCACATCCGCCAGTGACTTAATAGCCTCCGAGGCTCTCGCAAGGAAAAGGCTTGCCATCAGGGCTAGGAGTAAGGAACTGGCTCCTGAGAGTCTTTTATTACTTTTTCTAGAGGTTCAAACTGCCACTGCAAAATTTCACAAATATTGGACGGAGAGGTGCCAAGACTTCATGGAGACTAGACATGCAGTAGACATCTTCTCCACGATGGTGAGCCAAGTGGGGAGAGCCTTTGGTGTGGCCATAGAGGTTGAAGCCCTCTTTAAAAACCTTCAAAGAAAACATAAGGATTTGTGAATAAAGCCTTCCAGGCTAAGGAGACTACTAACACGACCAAAATTGAGGCTTTGAAGAAGAAGTAGACTTAGGAGTCTATGAAGCTTGCTTCTGCCTTAGAAGAAATTAAGAAGTTGAAGAAGGAGGTTCGCCTATCTCAGAGTGAGGTGGCCTCGCTTATGAAGTGAGTGGAGACATCTGACGCTCATCAATGTCTGGTGGCTAAAGCCTTAGAAAAGGCAAATAAAGATAATGTTACTCTAAAAGGACATGTGAGGGACTTGAACTCCAAAGTGACTAGCTTAATTGTTGAGGTGAAGTGATAAGTGTATTTTATACACTTATTTGTGCCGTTAAACTAAAGCAATTGTTGTTACTTTAAATGATTTGAGGTTTAATTTTGTACATATTTTGTTTGCTAGGTACATCTTGATGCTAAACCATGGAATTGAAGAAAATTGGCTGAAGTCAACCGAATCCAAAGTTTGGGGACTAAATCGCAAAGTGTTAATAGATGATTCGGATATAATATCGATGATTGGAGAGATGTTGAAGTCAATTACACGGAATTGGAAGATGAAGGGTCAAGAAAATACGAAGAAAGAACCAAAATAAATAAAGAATGCAATTCGGGGA
>CAIGRO010036220.1:0-12130 GCA_903798355.1 Fraxinus baroniana | reverse complement strand
TGTTATCATTCTAAAATGTGCGACGGCATGGCTGCATCTTATAAGCTCTGCTCAGTTACCAGTGTCCATGCAATATGCTGTTGAAGTTCTACACTGGTTGAACAGTTTGGTTAATTTGAGATCGTGTTACATAAATTGCATTTAACTAGGATTGTGACAATATCATTTTTCTGTATTTTTTCTTTGAAAATTTCACCTTTAACTGATGTTTCTTGTTTTCTTGATGAAGGTGGAAGCTATGCTGGATAAGACTATTTGTGCATTGTCTTCAGTGTTCATCGGATCCAGAGGGTCCACTTTTTCACAGAGGATATTTTGCGACTGCGGAAGGACTGGGGATCGCCAAATACTATTGCGGAAGATGAGTAAAAGAAACAAATTTCAGTGTAGATTATGGATATAAGTTTGGAATACAGTCCAAGTTTTCCAACACACCCGTGCTGATGGGATTAGCATTTGTAAAAGATGGCTGATTCAAGTTCCTATGATGCAATTGCAGTTTCTGAATCAATTTATGTCGTGCTGATTGAACTGCCAAATTTTGTTGCCGGGGTGGCGGACTAGGAATTGTAGATCTTGTGAAAGCTTTGTGTAAAGAGTTAGTAGTCACTGTTGAAGATGTCCACTTTTGCTCGATTTTTCTTGCACCATATTCAGATGTATCATAGATTCATGATAGCTCATTACTAATTCTCTAAGCTATGTATTTGTTTCTGTTTGAATAATTTGGTAAGACGAATTAGTGAGTATTGAATAAATTTTTTATTTTATTTTTTTTAAGAAAGTTGATAATATATTGAGGACTTGTGCACTTAATTTTTAAAGGTGGATATTTTTATTTGAAACACTCATAATCGAATTAGAATTGGAATGAACAAATTAGCTTGGTTCGATTTCAGATAGAATTTCAACTGTTACATTTCAGATAATCTATCTTATCTTGATTCTTGTTTTTGAACTTATATTTAATATGGATTCAATTTTTTTTATATACAAACTCAATATCGAATTGACGCTTGATTTGATTTGAGATTAGTGTTCGATTTTTTGCAACTTAATTAGGTTTGGTGGTGACTTGAAGCTAGTTAATACTTGTCAAGTTATGTACAAGTAGAAAAATAAGAATTTGTCAAATTTAATTTAGGTTGTGTTTTTTATATATTGAAAAGAATATTTCAAGATTCACCAACTTCAAAATTTATATGTTATTTAATAATATATTAACATTAAAATATTAAAATTTATTGAATAAAAAATTATAAAAAAAAGTTCTCAAAATTTCAAAGTAAACGAGTTTTCAAGTTTTCTATTTTGAGAAATAGTTTTTCAGAATGAGAAAGAGAACGAGTTTTCAGCAATTCCAAAACAGACACTCAAAACAGAAAACACAAAATGAATTCAAAACTCAAAACACAAAACTGAAACACGAAAAGAACGGCACCTAATTGTTTTTCCAATCCCGTCTGCGAATCTTGAACTTCAATCTTGAATTTTGATCTTCGATCTTTAAGTTTCCGACCCTCAAATTTTATCGGTATAAGTATAAACTGCACTTGGCGTGTGGATTCCCAATAACAAATTAAGAGCTCCAAGATTATGGATTAGATCGAGAAAAACAAGAAAACAAAAATCTCTCATTCTCTATCCAACGCATTAGCATATCAATGAACATCAAGTTAACGAATATAAACCACTACAGCACTACTCCCTTACAAATTTAGGTAATTCATAAGACAATTAAGAGCGATTAATTTCTTTATCACGATTCACTATAAATTAATAAAGTTTTACGTGATTCGATCTAATACACATCCAGATGTATCAATGTTATTACTCTCAAATGGACAATCGTCAGGGCCAAGACAGATCAAGGATCCCAATTGATAGAGTAATTAGCCCTTCGACCCATATAGAGGGTCAACATCTATAAATCGGTCTAGGATAAAATATTTTTGATCGAAATATAGGGTATATGATCTGTACTTATCTGTGCAAGTTACAGCTTATATTCTCGCAAAAAGATTGACGTCCTTAATCACTTACTCTAAAATGCAGTGAATAATTAACTTGAAATATATACACATTTATTTATTCATAATCAAAGCAAAATATTTTTAAATAACAGTTATTTCCTAACATTATTAGAGCCAGAGCCAAGAAAAGGAAATTAAAAAATCTTAATCTGCATCACAAGAAACTCTCTTGAACTCCTTTGATGAAGAAAATGGCACAGCCAAAGNATTCATAATCAAAGCAAAATATTTTTAAATAACAGTTATTTCCTAACATTATTAGAGCCAGAGCCAAGAAAAGGAAATTAAAAAATCTTAATCTGCATCACAAGAAACTCTCTTGAACTCCTTTGATGAAGAAAATGGCACAGCCAAAGGACCACACTTAAACTTGAAAATGCGATGAATTTTAAGTGCTCCAACCTTCAACCTGATTTTCGCCCTTAACTTAACATCCAAATCCACATTCCCAGAGCCTCTCTCCATTTTCAAGTCTGTAGCCACTGCCCCATGAAGTGTCACATCTTTCGCCTCCAAATTTACGTTCAGGTGCGTCACATTTTTCCGTGGCTGATAAAACGGATTAACGTTGTTGACAGACAGGGTCTGACCCTCGTACAACAGTGATAATTCAATCTTGTCGTAGTACACAGAAATCTTTTTGTTGGGGTTGTTTGCAAGCAGCAGGAGGTGGAAGGTTGCATTGAGGTGGTCATTGGACAAATTGTAGCCACTGACTGAGACATCTTCAATGGAGTATTTTAGTTTCTTTGGCCGGACTGATAGCCATGTGACGAGGACAATAAGGCCATTCAGTATAATCCAGGCTATCAACACCATTGCGATGCATCTCACTAGCCTCGAGTTCTGTGGTGGTTTTTGATTAGACATGCTTCTATGCTGGGATTGTTTTTGAGTAGCCATGCTTCTATGTGTGTTATCTACGTAAATCAGGTTTAATAACAATGGTCTAGAATATAAGTAGCGTGCTAAAGTAAGAACTACATTAATATTCTTAACTTGCTGATTTGAATGAAATGTTTCCATGGGAATTTTGGAATCTCATTTCCCTTTTTGAGTGGCACGTTTACGAGAGAGAGAGAGAGAGAATCAATGTTTGTTAAAAAATTTTGGCAATGGTTTATGAGTGGTTTGGGGTAGTGTAATTTTAGCTATATTTCTCAATCCTGGTGAGTTTTGGTCATGTCTCAAATTCTTTTCCAGTTTTATCCTTTATAAATAATAAAATGGCTAAAAAAGTAATTTATTACTTCTAAGATACCCACTTTTGTGTAAAAATTGGCTTATGAAGTAAAAATACTGCTGGTAAAATAAAAAATCGCTTATAAAACATAAAAAAAAGTAACTTATAAGTAAAATAATCACTTATATACAAAAATTATTTAAAGTACAAAATTAACTTATGAGTAAACATTAACTTATATGCAAAAACTATTTATAACTATACTATTGATTATGAGAAAAATTCCTATAACAAATTACAAATTGAAAATTTTATTAAGGGACATATATATAATTTTATTTAAAAAAAACAAAAACTTTTAAGATTTGTTCAATAATAAACTCTCAAACTTGAGTTGGCTGCTTTAAAAATTGCTACTAAAAGCTATCATACTCTGATCCTTAATAAATGCTCAAAGTCGATTCTTTAGTAAAACTACATAATCGATAACCCAAAACTTTCAAGCAAGCCCTAAGAGCTTTGCTTAGTACTCAAGGTATTCTAGAGCTTTAAATTATTCCTTTTGATTGTTGAAGGTAGTGTAAAGTTTAAACCATAGTTATCATAGTAGATCAAACAATAAGCCGGCTAAGAAGATGGTTAAATGGAGAAGTGACTCGCCAGTTTACCGAGTGACGCTGGTAACTACTACTTGGATCAGGTCAATAGCCGGGTTGTATTTCATGACTAAGCTATTTAAACTTCTCCATTCTTCATTAGTTTGAATATTTGGACACATGATACATCGGGATTGCTAGCAGGATTGACAGCAAAGGACCTGCTGTGTTAAAATTAGGTAACACATGCGCAAAAGAGATGCAAATAAGCACCAAATCTGGATAGCAATTCACAGTTGATTTTATATTGAGCAATGCCTAGAAAGTTCAATTACCTTGCACTGCTTTGTGTAGATTTAAAATGTCTGAAGTATGTTAAAGCAGTTTTCGTAAATATATATGTACATTGCGTAGCTTTACATCCCCCACGAACAAGTTTAGTACAATCAATTAGACATAACTGGACAGGATTAAAGAAACTTAGCATGTGAACAATTGTGAGTTCTTCAGCCTAATCCTCTCCCGTTCATGAACCAGATGTATCGCAAGTGGAGGAGATTTAGATACTGTTCTTGAGCTTGGTAGTAATTTCAGCAACATACTTACCCTGATGGAAGGCTTGCTGAAGTTCAAGGTTTGTGGGTTGACGCGATCCATCTGCTGCATAAGTGCCTGAACCGTAAGAGGATCCACCCTTCACCTCATTCATCTCAAACATACCACTTCCGAAGGTATATCCCAATGGAACAAAAACCATGCCATGATGTGCTAACTGTGTTATGGCTGTCAATCTGCACCCAGCAATCAAGCAGATAATCAAACTATGATATTAACTTTGTACTCTAAGTCTGTATCACTATTTTTTCAGTCAAATAAATTTCTTTTACTGAAAATAACCCGAAGCTTGTATGTTTATGCATGCTCAAACCTTCAATGAAGGGTGTGCCAGAATTATTGCCAATATGCAGTATATTCTTTGCTATACTCGGTTTTGATTTCAAAGCTGTCACAGCTTTTACAAGCAATAAAAATCCTGTTTTTAAACTTAGTGTTGCATATGATTCATTTTTGTTCACCAATCAGAATGGAACATATGGCACAAAATAAGCAGCTAAAATGAAGCCAAGCATCAATTAGCAAGGTGAAGCTGCTTCCTTTCTTGAAGTTGTAGTTAAAAGGGAAGTTAGCTAAAGAGGTTAGTCAGTTGGGAACTTGGGATATGGCCTATAAGTATAACTCAGTTATACTGATTTTACTCTCAGAAGGAAAATCTCTTCTGGAATAGGAGAAAAACTGCTCCTTATCCTGCACAAAGGGATCCTTCTAATTCAATTTCTGGGGGAGTTGAAAGGTTCACACACTTGCACTAAGTCTGCACAATCTTGTTCTGTGTTCGTGTGTGAGTGAATGTAGGCCTGAACCATTTTGATCCTCTGTTCTTGCATTCTTATAATTTGTATCCAGCATTAGTTCAACATGTCAGATTACTCAAAGACTAGCACCTAGGTTGCATTGAAGCTTCTAAAAAACTAGTGTTTCCAATTCAGCAGGCAAGACATCTCCAGCATCATAAGCTACTCAACTCATCTCCATGAAACCTGCTGCCCCAATACCACTCCAAATGGCACCATCCAACTATACATCATGTTTACCACTCAAAATTGGTATAGTCTATGCATCATGGGGTGCCTAATTCTGTCTTCATAAACGCCTCTGTCAAATTACCACTTAAAAAATTGACACCATCCACTTATACATCATCCAGTTTCCAATTCCATCTCCAAAGAATTAAACTATTCTATTTCTCCTGTTTATGTTTATGTTCTCTCTGGGAATCTCAATGATTCTCCAAGTTGTATTGTGAGATTTTTTTTTTATACTGTAATATAACCATCAATTGACATCGATCAAATGAAGTTCAAAATTATGTTCAGCAAAACAGAAAACTCACGCAGTAAGTTCCTGACCACCCCCATGGAAGCCGGTGCTCCAAAAGATTCCGGCAGGCTTTCCAGCAAGTGCCTGGCTAGCCCATATCTCTTGTGTGGCATCAAAGAAAGCCTTGAATTGTGCCGCCATTACCCCAAAACGAGATGGAAAACCAAAGATAAAGCCATCAGCCTCCACTAACTGCTCAGGCCTTATCTCAGGCACATCATCAGGTTTTTCAGGAGCCTTCATCTTCTCTAAAACCCGCTCAGGCAGTGTCTCGGCAACCTTCCAAAGTTTAGCTTCTACACCTGGAACAGAATTAGCTCCTTTCTGTATCTCTCTTGCCATGATCTCCACATGTCCGTACAAGGAGTAATACCTGCAGTATGAATCAAACTTGAAATTGAAATATTTAAAATCCAGTTGTTGAGAAAATATGCATATGAACACATAGTTGTCTGCTCGACTTACACTATGTAGACCTTAGTGATAGTCATAAGAACAGAACACCAACCAGATCAAAATCTCACAGCCAAAGAATTAATGGAGGAACTAATTTGAGGTGAAACAAACAAGAAGATGAACAGTACAGACGTATGCTACAGCTTAATATAAACTTTAGAGTTGGTTCAAAATTATCGTGTACGGAGATCACAAAGTAGGGCTGTATATTTATTTTAGGAGTAATGCTATGGTACGACTCCTATGTCAACTCTTATGGTTGAGTAGCAAAATCCTTATTTTAGTGCGTTGCAACAATCAAGTTAGGTTAGGTGTTCAACAAATATAATATTAATAGTCGAATGGTCTGTTTGGAAATATTTTTGAAAAGTTAAAAGTTGTTTTTAAGTTTTTTTTTTTGGTACCCAGGTATCCTTGTTTAGCTAGACTAATTTCCTGGACCACCAGCCACCGGCCCCTCAGTAACTGGAGGAGGTAAACCGCGGGTTATGTCCAAGTTGACCAGAGTTCGAGCACCCCTTATACTCCTGTCCCTAAGGGAGCTTTACTCCATGGTTATTACATCATCGAGCTGCTCCAACAAATATTGATTATTACATCACTCAGCTGCTCCAACAATGAATCGAACTTCCCACGCCTTACTTTTTGGATAGTATTTTGTCGGATTAAAAAAAATAAAATTGACCTTCTATAAAGCCAGATCTAACGGTTCGAAGTAAGATAAAATAATGATAGTAGGTAGCGTTACATGGTCGTGTGAATTCGCAAAATATAATTAAACTTTTAGTTTTCTCATATTCATTCAATAAGGTAAAGTCTATCCATATAAATATTAATTTAATATCTAATATAATTTGCCAGTTGTGGGATATGAAGCTTTTAAAATAGAAAAACTGTTTGCGTGCAAGCAAATAGTTGAGTTGATAAATATATTCCGCACTTCAGAAACCTTATCATCTTATCTACTTTTGCATTATTTATTCCTTAAAATATCTTTCTAACTTTCTAACGTCCTTCTCTTCGACGTTACGTTATGAAAGTTTGCTTTTAGCCGTTCAATTTAACGACGTCTCTCTCTCTCTCTCTCTCTCGTCATTTCTTTATATTAAACAGTGGAGGCAAAACTTGTTATAGATCTCGAGAGAATCATACCTTATAAGTTAGTTACTAAAGTTAAAGAGTGCAAATCCATATAAGCCACACAACTGAAATTCCATACATACTAGGAGAATTAGAGTGTGTTTGATGCACATTTTTTAGGAGAAAATGATTTTTTTTTTATGTGATGGTGAATATATTGTTGAAAAAAAAAGAAAAATTATTGATGTGAGGGAAAATATTATTTTATTAAAGAATGTGTGGTTGAAAATAAATAGAAAAATGAGAATGCGACTCAAATAGGGGCTTAATATATAAATAGTTTAATATAAAGTAAAGTCGCAATACAATAAGTAAAACCAATAATAGAGAATTTGGGATGAAATATAAGTAAAAAAATGGCCGAAAGGAGAATCCTTCTTGAACTCCTTCAAAAAAATTTCAAGTCTACTATCAACTCTCAATACTCCTCTAATAATATTTCCAATCAAAATACTCATTAGAATTCGAGTCACAATCTAATTCTACAAGTGGCTCTTATTGTAACCAGTTTGTCTGAAAATATATGAACCCTAGGTTTTTGCACAAAGGTGTGCATTTCGTGTCATTACTAATGGATTTGCTTCAATTTTTCAAATGTGATCAAAGCATGTTCAAGAGCGGAAAAAGCATATTTATTTATATAAATCTCGATAAGATATTTTTTTTAGGGATGACAAAAAAGCTCGCCGACTCGGGCCCAAAAAAGTTTGGCACAAAAAGTTCAAGCCAAACCCGAGCTTTTTTTATTTAATTTATAACATGTAAAAACTGTACAAATTTTAAATTTTTTAAGTAAAAAATGTAGATTTGACATATCAAGCCCGGGCTTTTTTTATTTAATTTATAACATGTAAAAACTGTACAAATTTTAAATTTTTTAAGTAAAAAATGTAGATTTGACATAAAAATAAAATAAAACCCGAGTCAGCTCGGTTCGGGCTCGGCTGGGCCCGCTAGGCTCGGGCAGAAAGCTCGGGCCAAGCCTCATTTTTTTTTTGTCGGGCTCGACTCGGCTCGGGCCAAAAAAAGCTCGACCTAAAAAAGTTCGGGCTCGACTCGGTTCGACTTGATTCGTTGCCACCACTAATTTCTTTCATTCTTCCTCTATATTGTTTAGATAATTTAATTATTCAAAATTTGGCAAAACACTGAACCTGTGATCCCACCCACGCACCGACCCACCCACCGACAGTTTACACCGATAGCTTCATGTTATCCAGCTCAACCAACGAATAACTTCGCGTACACTTCATAATGAAGCAACTCCTACTACTTGCAAAACAACATTCCAATTAAAAAATCTTGCAGGTTTTACGTGTGCTTATGTATGAGGAAAATGCTTTTGCAGAAAATTGAACTTCAAAGCTTTGGTACGATCATGGTGTTTAGTTTCATCAATTTAGAATTTTGCTACTCCATTTTTCTTATTACGGACATCAACCACGATAAGTGTGGAGTTTTTGGTGGGAAAAAGTTTAATAGAGGATCTAAGTGCAGTAGTTTGCAAAGTTTGGTGACTCGGCTGTAATTTTTCCTTTGGCGCAGGTCGGATATCCCGCCAATTCACCGAACACTCGATTACAAAGTTACTATAGCAATTCTTCGATTTTCAAACAAACCAACTTCAATCGAGTACTCATTTTTCAGTTGATAATTTGCCCTCATGTAATTCAACTCTCTATTTTGTTTCCTCGATGAGAAAATGGGACTTATTCCCTTTTCGCTAGATTGAGATTTGATTGGAAGTTCAAATGAGACACACTAGATATAAAATACTTTTTGAGTACTATATATTTTTCAACACGGTAAGCCAACAATTAAATCAGTCAAGGCAACCAATTGAGCTTGGCTTGTGAATCCAATATTATTCAAGCTTCCGTGATTTTATACATGTCAAGAGTGCAGTCTTTTCTTTAATGGAAAAAGCAAAAATTAATTATTAGAGTGAGTGGTCGAGGGTCGACTAGAAATGATGTAGTTATTAGAGCTTGGATAATATATGTCTGATTAAGTTCATGAGATAGCTCTATAAAGTATTAAAATATAATTACAATTAAAAAAATTTTGGACTTAATTATAATAAAAATAAAGTTTTGAACTTATTTGTAATTGCCATGAAAGTTGTAAATTTAATTGTAATTGTAATTAAAGTTCTAGTACTATACATTTAATTAAATATAAACTAATTGGATTTAGATTTTAATTAAAACACCTAATTGGATTTTAAAAGACTTCTGTTTGAATTTGGAATTATTCTTGTATATGGATTTGAACTATTTTATCTTTATAAATATTAAATAGAGATTAGATGGAACCAATACATCATACATCAACCCCGCTACACATACAAAATGGGTTGACAAAGGTGGGTTACAATGTAACATGGCATAGATTTTTATTTTTATTTTTATTTTCTGAAAAATTAAAAATCAAAAGTCACGTTGCTCTCACTCTCTCCACCAATTTTCCTCCAAATCAAACCCTACTCCTTCATCTCCTCATTTCCTCTCAAGATATTGAACTCCAGAGCATTCACCACTGGCAGTCATCTCACCTCCACCCGTCTCTCCATCTCTAGTCGTGGACTCGCTTTCGCCCCACTCCGCACAGTCATTGAAGTCGACGCCATGTCTCGACATTACCATGAAATAATCGGTTGACATCCCTCGTCTCTCAATCCTTCACTTCAACTGACTTCTTTGGTTTTCTAAATACTAAGACGTTATTTGTATATTTTTGACATTTGCTCTTTGTTCTTTGCTTTGCTAAACACTAAGATTTTATTTGCACATTTTTGAAATTTGCTCTTGGTTCTTCCATCGATTTTTTGGTTGATATTGGTTTTTGGTTTTTGCTTGTCATATTAGAATTGGAGTGCGTCACGATTGTAGGAAAAAAACAATTCTTATGCTTTAATGTGGACTTCACTGACTAAAGAAGGCATTCATGCTCTCACTTTTTTGCGTTGTTGACATCCCAGCCCAGAAAGTTGTTTTCAAGAAACACAAAACCAAACGATCTCTGTTTTTGTACAATCCTGACAACTAGTCGTTATCATGCAAGTCATACATATCGATCATCACTCTGCAACCATCCTCAAATTCTTCAACAAACTGTGAATCATATACAAATACGTGTATAACTGAAAAGATCTAAGACTTATCCACGTGGTATCTAAACTTTTCTAGCAACTTTTTCAAAATGTGCCATAAACACCATCTATGCTCGTACTTGGAAAAACTATCTGAATTGCATTTTACATGGTTCTGTCTTGATCATAAATAATTGTGTATGAAATTTGACCATGCATACATTAAAGTCATGTCCTGGGCAACCATACAAATGTATTTGTGTCCTCATTCGATATCAAACCACAACCAAGCAACGTTGATTGTTCGTGATGTCTTACGCCAACAAAAGGGGTGAACGATATGTCGTACTTATTAGTAAGGTAGGTGGTATCAAGTGCGACAACGTCCCCGAACTCCTTATATGCTTGTCTGCACAAAAAAATATTTTTTAGACGCGAATCGTCATCCAAGCCAATACTAAAGGAAAATTCCGAGCATCGCGCTTGCATTTCAAAAAAGTAAGACCATATTGTTGCTGCATCACCCTCACCAAGTCCTAGTCTTCTTACTTGTTCAATATAGTTTCGATAATCATTTTCCACACAAGTCATATTCTCATAGCCACCTTTTTCAACCACTGCAGAGTTAAAACTTTTGTGCAATGGTATTCCTGCCATATCATTTACTTCAAGCGTCCATTTCACGTGTGCGCTTAATTCTCGGTTGCATCGATACAACCTGGACTTAGTAGGACTTATCTTATGGTTGTGATTAAGGTGGATTGTGTTAATTTTCTAGTAACCATGGATATCTAAACATACAAAGATTCTAGCTTTACAAGTGTGAATTGTTGGTTGCGATTTCAAAGAAGTACTTGTATTAACGCTTCTTCGTCTCTCCCGACTACAAGTGACATATCTCAAAACACCATCATCATCCTTCATCATACTCCTCTTCTTAATTGGAAAACCTACAACATAAGCATATCTAGCATAAAAATCATACACTTCTTTTTCATCATTGAGTTACACTCCAACCTCAGACACAGTCAAACCATCTCTTTCTAACGTTTCCTCTTCCACGACATATATATTGTCATCTACATTCTCATTTTGATTCAACAAACAAACATATTCCATATTCTCTTTTTCTGCAAAACATAAACACTCACCCAATATTTACGTGTTCGAAATGCTATATGTCATCAATTGATATTTACGGCAGAAGTCCAATTTTTTTGGTTAATTAAAATTAACAAACGAATGGACTAATAAAAATTGAAATCTTACAATTCAGTAAAAAAGAGGTCAATTTCAATAGTGTTCAGAATTTCTTATAGTTCATCATTGAATTGATGGAAAAATTCAATTACCCAATAACAGGGACGGACCCAGCACCTGGCCAGCCCCCGCGGCTGCCCGTGTTGGGTCCGCCGAAAATTCTTCAAAGTTTCAAAGTTCAGTCTTCAGTGTTTGTGTCCGCCGGGAAGGAAGCAGTTGAACAGGAGGAAGAAGGCTGATTCTGGGGCTGGCCTGGAGAACAAATAAATTTTTGGGCCTAATTTTAAAAAAATAAAAGGCCCAATTATGGGGCTGGGCTGGAGAAACAAATAAACTTTTGGGCCTGATTTTAAAAAAATAAAAGGCCCAATTTTTTTAGCCCAATTCAATCGAATCCATTTAACAAAAACCAAATAAAATGAAAAGTCCAATC
>CAIGRO010036214.1:0-18324 GCA_903798355.1 Fraxinus baroniana | reverse complement strand
CGACAAATTTGTCGTTTTAAGTTTTTTTTTGTAAATTTTTTACTTGTTTTCAAAAATGCGTTTTCGAAAAATAGGAAAGAAAACGCGTTTTCACAATTTTAAAAAATTGAAAATAGAAAACGGCTTTAAAATATTAAAGAGAACAAACTTACTTTCTCTTTTTAACTTTTCTTGCTATTGTGAACATTAAACCTCTATTTGACCCCATTAAATTAACATTCACTTTTCTTTCTTTCCTTATTAATTACATATTTTTCAATAAAATGATATTATACGTAAATTTAAAAATAAAATAAAATTCAACTACACNGTTTTTTTTTGTAAATTTTTTACTTGTTTTCAAAAATGCGTTTTCGAAAAATAGGAAAGAAAACGCGTTTTCACAATTTTAAAAAATTGAAAATAGAAAACGGCTTTAAAATATTAAAGAGAACAAACTTACTTTCTCTTTTTAACTTTTCTTGCTATTGTGAACATTAAACCTCTATTTGACCCCATTAAATTAACATTCACTTTTCTTTCTTTCCTTATTAATTACATATTTTTCAATAAAATGATATTATACGTAAATTTAAAAATAAAATAAAATTCAACTACACATTTTCTAAAAAACTATATTCCTCAATAAAATGTGAAATAATGGAGTTCAAACAGGGGGCTAAAATAGATGTGGACGTTTGTCAATATAATGTCAGCTATAAACATTAGATTGACTCAAGAATGTGGACATAGTGATTTGTTGTGCTGTTTGGGCTTGAAGTTTAATGACCCAATGTAAGTTCGCTAAAAACTCAATAACCAGTAGTGCAATTAACCCATTAGTCTTCAGTTTTCGGTTGATAATACTTTTAGGAGCAAAAATAAATTTATTTCAAATAAATCTTTGTGACGAATAATATGTTTAATATTCAATAATTAAAAAAATTGTTGTTCAAGTTGCAATAAATTGAACAAATTGACAATGCTAAATGAAGTTAGTATATATTTGATGGCCATTATTTTGAGAAAATAAAGTTTTGAATTGTGATTTTTTGAAAAATGTATGGTTAAAAAGTAAAAAAAAAAAGTTTTGGATTTACGGACAAAATATTTTATTGTGTAAATATATGGTTAAAAATGACTATAAAAATTAAAGAATTTTGAAATAATGGTTGCCAAACAGAGATTTAGGCCCTGTTTGAGCCACATTTTTTCTTCATAAAAATGAAAAATATGACCGTTATCCATCACATCAACATTAAAATTCAAACTATCTATCTCTTGTGTGGGGCCCATAACGGCTATATTTTTCATTCTCATTCTCATTATAATGTGGCTCAAACGGGCCCTTAGTGTTGATCTTCGATTTATTATCTTAATAGTAAGTTGATTTTCAAACTTTTCAATAGAGCAACTTGGCCTATGATCTTTCATTATAGTTGTGCTATCATTCCTCAATGCAGAAATCGTATAATTTTTCGTCACTTGATCGTCATGAAAAGATACTTCATTTTAATTATTTTACAATGCAAGTTGAGAAGTAAAATCTGTGTGTGTGTGTGTGAGATAGGAATTTTTCATTATTGCAAATTTGATTTGAATGGCTTTCGGGCTGCCCCCTTTTCAAAATTAATTAAAAAAGGTGTTCAATAAATTTAGTCCAGGAGGGTAGTTTTTAAGAATTTCTTTATTTTTCCCAATTTCTAGTCATTTTTAAAATAGTCATCTATATAGTATTTAATAATGATTAAATTAAAACCATAAACTAAGCCGAAAACATGAAGTGACAATATGGAATTCTTTCAATTCCTCGTTTTACTCACTCGTGAGGATAGCGCGCGTTCACCACTAGCACACAACAACTGAATCTAAATGACCAATTTAGTCATTTTTGTTTCAATATTGATTAAAGTTTGAAGGGTAAATCCGTAACTTCGTTCCAGATAATTGAATTTCTTAATGTCTTCACAGCATCTCATAGTGGGCTTCTTTGCATAGGATCATCCCCCTTTTTCCAGTTCTCTTTAAAACCCCTAGTATTAGGTAAATTGCACGGTTTCTCATCAACATATGCCTAAGTAGTAAATTTATCACCAACTTTTAAATCGAAACATTTTCAACCCTCAGCGTTTCTTAAGTGTTGTACAAGTGGTCTCAAAGAAT
Source organism: Fraxinus baroniana (assembly GCA_903798355.1). NCBI lineage: Eukaryota > Viridiplantae > Streptophyta > Magnoliopsida > Lamiales > Oleaceae > Fraxinus > Fraxinus baroniana. The sequence continues at coordinate 16,182 of CAIGRO010036214.1, read as the reverse complement.
TGAAGTCCTGCATTTATTCACTACAATGTAGAGTACTATTGTAAGACTTTGTTTGATTTTTACTAAAAATCAAATTTTTAGTAGATTTTGATAAAAATTAATAAAATGTGTGATTGAAAAATTTTATATAAAAAAATTGAATCTCTGATTGAAAATGAGTAAGAAAAAATAATTTTAGAAAATGGAGACCAAATATAGGCTAAGTGAATGAGTGAATAAAAAATAGTTCAAACAAAAAATAAATTAAAAAAGTAGAAAGAGAAAAAAGGAAAAAAAAATCAAATCTTTTTTGTCTTAAACCACCATAGGTCCCAACACTCCAACTCCTTAGTAGTCATCCCGTACTTCAACTGGTCTAATCTACCTCCTACCCTTGCCTTTCAGTTATACACAATTTTTTTTTTGTACTTTCTTCAAAATTTATAGTTCACAGTTAATAAGATATACTCAATCTAGCATCTTCGATTTGGGCTAACCTCGTGCGAAACAGGGTTTACATTGTGTGAGGTGACATTTTGCACTACTCTTCCCTCGTTAGAGAGCCAAACACGTAATTTTCATTTCTACTGATGTAGAGTGATTCAAGGAAGTGCAATAAAGTTGCATCATCCAAAATTAAGTTCGAGAATTTATCCCAAACACTATTCATTTGGAGACCAACCCTCTTCTGCACTAGGGACTCCACATATTTAGTCATGCTCTGCATCAATTTTGTCCCACCAAGTCATCAGCCGTGGTTTTTTTTTTTGTTAATCTCAAATCATTTTTTTTATTATTTCTTTTCTTTGTCTTTTAGTTTCTAATTATTTTACGTGTTTTAATAATAATGTTATAATTCAACGAAATTGGACTTTTTAACTCGTTGACGATTTCTTTTGTTTCGCACTCGCAAAAGGTTGAGGATTAATAATAATGTGATCTAAAAGTTAAAAGACCAAATTGTTATATAACTATAAAGTTTGAACCAGTTCTGCAATTTTTTGTAAAAATACTCACAGACTCACCCTCTCTCTCGCTTTCTAAAACTCGTCAAAATACTTACATACTGCAAGCGAGACCGTATACTCTCATCTTTCTTTCTCTTCGATTTAACCCACCCCATGAAGCCTTTGCTCTCCTAGAATACAACCCAGGTACCCTCTCTTTTTCCTCCTCTCTCTATTCTACATATACACATACATGTTATGAAATAAATATTTATATATATCTCGTTTGATGTATGTATGCATAATTTAGTCTTCATATTTCACGTTTTGTTTGCTTTGTATCTTAACTGGGGTCTGGAAAGACCCATTCCCTCAAGTCGTGCCTCTCAAGCCTCCTCAACTCTTTCTCGAATTTCGGCTATAATTTTTTGTAGATACATGCATAAATATGAGTCCCAAACTCTGTATGTATATATGTATGTTGTATTTTTTTTTTATTGAAAATGATACTTGTGAAGAATGAAGTTTTGAAGGTGTTAATTTTTGTGGGAGTTGAGTGCCCTGGTTTCTCATTAATGTGCTTTGATTTGTCGCTTGATTAGGTCCTTTTCTTGGGATAAAGTTTTCGTCTTGTAAAACAGATTTGGTTTCATTTAATAATGGATCTGTTTTTCAGGGGGAAAAAAATAGTTATTGACTATGTTAACTTGGTTGATATGTATTCTTGTCGAATTGTTTTTCAAAAAAAATATCTTAATGGCTGCAGTTTCACGGGTTTATGCAATTTCTCAGGTTCAGTTTTCATGAATTTCGGCAATTCTTAAATATCAATTTTTTCTTCTCAATATTTTTTATTTATTTACTAAATAAAATACTGTTGAGTTCATATATCTAGTGAAAATTCTGTAAATTATTTTTTGGAGTACTTGTTTATTGATTTTAAGCCCGTCCTTCCTTTTTCCCCCAGGTTTGAGATCTGCTTCTTGTTATTTATGGCATTGAAACAAGAAGCATGTTTAATTCTGGACTTGTATACAAAAGTAATTACAGGGTATTCTTGAATGACTTAATCGACATACATTGCTTACACTTCTGTCATTTTGGCTCAGGTCACAATAAAGAGAGAAGCAATATTAGTGGAATTGCATTTGTTAATGGATAAAAATGATCACTTGCATTTTGGTGATATAAAGTGAGGTAAGACTTAATTTGACTAAAAATATGTGTATTTTTTGAGTTTATAGTGAATTTTGTAGCAGCCCAACCAAACAACATGAAACATATTTACCTTTCTAATTTTCTTTCTTTCATTCAATTTTTATTTGAGTTGTATGGACTCTCAATTCCAGTTACATCTGATTTATACTAGAAATATAGCACCTTTATTTTTTCATAAGAAAAGGTCATGGTTATTTTTAGTCTTCAGGCATCAACTCTTGACAAATGATCTGAACTTCAGGTTTTCTGAATTTGAATCAATTGGTATTTTTTGTTAACTTAAAGTTAAGTCAAAGTTGATTTGACATATATCGTCAACATATTATGTATTAAGTGTTAATTTAATTTTAAATTAATGTAGATCTATTAATTTATTGGGAGATGGCATCAGTTGAATCAACTCAAAATGGAGATTGCATTGATGCTATGTCTGTTGACTGGTTACTTCCATTGGCATCCTCTGATGCATGTGACGACTTTGGAGAGCCTGAGATTCTTCCTCGAATTGGAGATGAGCATCAAGTTCAAATTCCATCCCTTTTAGGAGAGACCAATTGTATTTCTTGCACAAGGAATGCATCATATGCACAAAATGAAGCCCATTTCGACGACAAATTTTATATTGGGCTACCCATACCATTAATATTTGTGAGTAAGGAAGGTGAATGCCCGAAGCAAGAAACGTTGAAACTTCCAAGTGAACCAAAAACCATTCCAGACTCCGGACCATCAGAATCAAAAAATATCAAGACAACAGAGATTTTTTCCCATGATGAGAATGTTGGAATCGTCATTGAGCCTTCATATAATGCCGTAGATAATGGGGGACCAGCAGAAGAATCGAAAGAATTACCATCACATGAGAAATTGAGTACTTGCAGTGGTCAAGAATTTCTTTTGCTTCCCGGATTTGTTAGTGATTATTTGAGTGACATTGAGAAGGAACCATTCCTGCTTGGTTTGTACATTTTTGGAAAAAATTTCATTCAACTGTCGCGATTCATTGAAAGTAAAGGGATGGGGACTGTACTTTCATTTTATTACGGTAAGTTTTATAGGTCCCGTGAATACCGTAGATGGTCAGAATGCCGGAAGATGAAAAGCCGAAGATCTGTGCATGGACAGAAAATATTTTCTGGACTGAGGCAGCAAGAGTTGCTCTCTCGTATACTTCCCGGTGTGTCAGAAGAATGCCAAAATGCTTTGTTGGAGGTACTTTTATGAATTATTCTAATATACGAATTTCAAATAATTATTTTTTTGTCGAATATTTGCAATAGAAATGTGTCATTTTTCTTCTTTGAGAAAGCGTTTTAGCGGTATTAAAATTATTCCAGAATGATGTCTCAATTTGACTAGGATCAACTTTTAGGTAAGAGATGTGCCTGACCCTTTGTAGTTAACCTCTGCTTGTGGATTTCTCCACTATCTTAAATCTACAGGTTAATGTGCAAGAAAATTTTAGAGATGTTTTATAATGATGGATAATTTATTGGGATGTCTCAAAATTGTAAACAAAGCTAATCCCTTTCTGGCAGGCTGGAAATCAAATTTTATGGATCTTCAATCGAAAATGAATATGACGAGTTGCAAACATTTGCTACAGCTACAATAATAAAATATAGTTCCTTCAATATATTTCTCTCCTTATTTTATCTCTAGAAATATGTGACATAAGCTAGATATTTCTGCGAATGATTTATTTTATTCTCATAATGTAAATAAGTCTTGATTTATTTTTGTTTTGGGTAAAGGATAGAGGGAATCAACATATGCCAAAATCACAACTGTTGTTTGTATCTTTTATTACTAGTGAATATGGGCCCATTTGGTAGAGATTAAAATCGAATTAAAATTGAAAAACTAGCCGTTGTTGTTGACTTTTATTAGACGAGTGGGACCCAATAACAGCTATATTTTCAATTTTAATTGGATTTTAATCGGTACCAAACTGGCTCATATTCTCGTTTTAAAATCATGATGTGAAAAGCATAAGTTCTGACGTTCTCATTGTAGTATGGAAGGAAAAAGTATAATAATCTTCAATGGGATCTGTTCTCGAGTTTGAATGATTAATCATTAGTGTTTTAGGTTTCTTTCTGTCTTCCTTTAATTTGATGGAGAGGAAATGAGTATTAATTGTTGAATTGGGCTTTATAATGATAGGAGCCTGAGCTGTTAAGGCAGTTCAAATTTAGCATGATTTAGCTTAAGGTAGAATTAAGTGCCTCATTAACTTTCCAAAATATGCACTGAATCTATCGTTCATAATTTGTCCCTGACCCCACACTTTCTGAACTCCCTTCTGGGAAAATGGTTTTTAATAGTAACCCCTCTAATTATGTCTGGCTTTTATTTTAAGATGACTTGATGAGATGTTTAACCTTGTGTCAAACTAAAAAGCATACAACGGAAAATTAGGGATATGTTGGCGTAAGAAGGATATAATGATGACGCTTGAGTGAATAATTTAATTTTTGTAAGTTTCCTTTTAAAGTCCAACATGGATATTTCAAGTGAGATAGCCCGCGCAAATGCATTTCTTTGGTGTCCCTAGAATGTTGCTTACCTGTGTTTTTTTATTCCTTGGAAGGTCTGTAAAACATTTGGAGAAGGAAAGATGTCACTAGAAGACTACGTCTTCTCTTTGAAGACAATGGTTGGGACAAACACTCTCGTAAAAGCTGTTGGAATTGGCAAAGGAAAGCAAGATCTCACGGGAATGGCCTTTGAAACTTCAAGGCCCAATCAAGTTATCCCAATTCGCCCAGAGATTCCAACTGGCAAAGCGTGCTCGGCTCTTGCACCCAGTGAAATCGTCAATTTTCTAACAGGAGACTACCGGTTGAGCAAAGCTCGGTCAAATGATCTATTTTGGGAAGCTGTTTGGCCTCGATTGTTGGCAAGAGGTTGGCATTCGGAGGAGCCTAAGAATCAGGGTTATGCTGCTGTTTCCATGTATTCTTTGGTATTTCTTGTGCCCGGCATCAATAAATTTTCAAGAAGGAAATTAGTAAAAGGCGAGCACTATTTTGATTGTGTAGCTGATGTCTTGAGCAAGGTTGCCAGAGAACCCGGGTTGCTCGAGCTTGAAAATGAAGAAGATGAAAGGAACAAGAAGAAAGAAGAGTACAAGTGGACCAGTGAAAGTGAGTTAGTGAAAGATGATGATGAACTGCCTGTAAGGCAACACCATTCTTATCTTCAACCTCGCACCCATAAATGTAATACAGATGCCATGACATTTACAGTTGTAGATACAAGTTCTGCTGATGGAAAACCTTACAAAGTGAGAGAATTGAGGAGCCTGCCATTTGAAATCTCACACACAATAATTTCTCAAAACCGTTCTGACAATAGCAATGGGGATACTCATGATGAGGCTACCGATGAATCTGACATTGTTGATACCATGTTAGTTGATGACAGTGAGACAAATAATACCAATCTTGGTACAACTAAATCCAACGTGGAAATGCTTCCTGGCAGGAAAGATCATGATACTATATACCAAGGAAGTGATCTTTCAGTGAGTAACTTGAAGAACAAAAAGGATTTGTGCCAGGACAAGCAACCAAAAAATTTGGTAAAATCCCAGTTGGGCCGAAAACTGAAACGGAAAAATGTGGACAATGTAGCTCCTACTACCAAACGGCATAGGAGATTAACTGCTTGTAGTCGTAATGAGACAAGCAATGGTGTGGCTCATTCAACTTTGGTTCCCAGTCTGGAAAATGAAATAATTAGTTTGTGCTCAGGTGTTCATGAATTTACTGAGAATATATCTGCTCAAGCGGTTTCATCACAAGAAAAGTTGTCGTATACCGGTTCGTCGAAAGGTAGCCCTAGTGGGAGTGTTGAATGTACAGAACCTCATCTTCGGCACCTTCAAAGTCATTCATTGATTGATTTAAACTTGCCTCAAGTTTCCCCAGACTTGGAGAATGCTGTCTTAACAGCAGAAATAATTAAAAATGAAGATGACCAAATACTCAAGCCAGATGATCATTGTCCACTAAAATCCTCTACAGTTGAGGGTAATTCAGGGGAGCAGCCTAACCCAAATCTGCAGAGGCACAGCACGAGAAACCGACCTCTTACAGCAAAAGCATTGGAAGCTCTGGCAAACGGATTTTTAACTACAAATCGGAAGCGGAAAAATAAGGACACCACTTCACGAGAAAACCTGACACCAAGACCTCGACGGTATGCCCGTGACATGGTGGCTCTTAATGAGTTCAGCAATGATACTGTGACTTCCCAAATTCAAGAAGGTGAGAATGGCGTGTCTAACAGTGGTGACAGCAATGTGCGAGACAAATTTCAGGTTTTAAAAGACGAAAATGTGAACCCAGTATCAGGCCTATGAGGCTTTGATAAGCTCACAGCTTCAGCCATGAGAAGTAGGACCTGGATTTCAGCAGTTCGGGTTGTTATATCACCATTCTTATGCGGAGAGCAATTCATGTCGTTTATTCTTGTGCACTAGTTTATACTGCATTTTCTGTTCGCACGTTTTAACCAGTCATGATATAACAACCAGCACATATTTCTTAGAAGAAATCTACTCTCTCGAAAGGTAAGAACTTGTAATTTTGTTGGATTTACTTTCTGCAATCCAGATCATCGGCAGAAACAGGAGACTGAAGAAGAGTACTGCCCCACCCATTGAAGCTCTTATAAAATGACATTAATAACCTTTCGATTGGCAGCAGATGCCTGGTCAGTTATTCGAGAGAAGCAGTTCAAGTGGCTTTCTGATATTCTCATGCTGCTGAATTTTTTATATGTTCCCGTATGATCCTAGTGACTCTGCATAGTGTTAACAGTACAGTTTTGGCTGGTAATCCATCACATTTTCCAGCCACCCTCTTCAGCAAATCAGCAATTGAAGATATTTAAGACTACATTTCATAATTATCTTGGCAAACAACTCGTGTTCTGAAACGAAAATGTTCATGACAATTCTTGATCTGATTTGACCATGTATGCATTAGGATCCAAATTCATGGAGATAAGAAGATCGAATTGACAATGGTTCCGTATGCTATAACCCTTTCAAGGTAGATGAAAGTGAAGACAATGGCTTTTTCTGTTGCATGGATTATTGCAACGAGCATCGCGTATTTTGTGTGATTATCAACCTTAAGTATTCTTGGAACTTTATTTTTAGAAAGTAAAGCCAATGTGGGAATGTTTTAGGGCTCGTTTGTCAAGGCTTTTCTAAAGTCAAAAGGTTCTTCTGAGACTAAAAAGTTGCTTTTAAACTTATTTGAATAATATTTTAGATGTAGTTTTGTTTTACTGGAAGAGTTTTTAGATGAAGATGGTTGTAAGAAGGGAAAAATAAAAAGTAAGTAGAAATCCTGTCAAATGAGCCCTTAGTCTATCATAAACAAGCTGGGAACTAACAAGTTGTAATTTATGTGATTAAGCATAAGATTAGATGATATGAGAATTGTTGTTTGAAAAGAAAAATGTGATTTAAATTTAAACTCAATCACTTATAATTTGAGAAAATCAAGTAATGCATATGATCATTTCTTATAATTTGCTTTTAAGTAACTTTTACATAAAAAAATCACTTGCAAGAAAGAATATGCTAATTACTAATAAGTAAAAAATTGACTTATAAGTAAAATATTGCTTATAACTGAAAATATCGCTTATAAATAATGAAATTACTTAGGAGTAAAATTACGAATAAGAAAAATTATATATTAAATATATTATTAAAAAATGTTATTTTTCAATACATAACATCTTTCTAATTTTGTGTAACGCCAAATGTCATATTAAAAAAATCCATCATAATCTCATTACTTCTAGTCATATCGTGCTTATCCTAAATGATATTCTAATCTTTCACATGGTATTTTAGCATGTTTTGCTATATGGTAGCTCGTTTGAGAGCTCTAGTATTGAAATTTGACCCTTCATTCGAGCTTCTACATGAATTGAATTGATTGCTTAAGCTGTCAAACTCATTAAGAGAATTTAGTGCAAGTTATTATGTATTTATTGATTATTTTCATATTTAAGCTAGGTTTTATGCTCAGCAGGTGAAGATGGTGCATCGAGAGTGAACCGATCTTTATTGTTCTAGTTTTTTGTTATTTCGAACTTTCACAAACTTGACACCAGACCCCTTGCCTTTCGAATATATTGTTGTCAACACTAACAGCATGTTTGGCTAGCTTATAAGTAGCTTATTAGGGTTCTTATAAGCTTAGCCAAACACGCTCTAACGTGCTTTAATTAAGTGAAGTGACTTACTGGTGAATTTGAGTGCTTAACCAATTTATATCTATGTGAAGTCATTCACTTATTGATCACCAGACTACTTTGACAGACATCTTTGGTAGCGAAGTATTATAAACCTTTGCCAAAACAAAGGACTACAACATTGGAGTGGAGTAGATACGAGGAAAGACCTACTCCTCCTGGAACCAATCTTTAATCATGTGTGTTTATTTTTTGAGTTTTAATCGAATCGAATTACTCGTTTGAAATTAATAAGCTCTAATATCAAGTTAAGAATCGAGTTCTATCTTAAAAAGTCAACATTATTAAGAGTAGCAGCACAAATCATTATTAATTAGTCTATATATTTATTTTTATTCAATGTGAAATTTTATCCTCTTAACACGAGCGATCCTTCATTCGTAGCAATGCCTCCCGAGGACAATAGTAAAACAAACAACCAACCATGACTAGCATTCATAGTCTCAGTTTGATTTGCTAGTTGAGTCTTTTGTACAGTGAATAATGGCCTAATCCTTCAAATCAAATAATATCACTTGCCCCACTTCTCTACATGGGGGGCTCTATTAAGATGGGCAAATGAATGATATGAAACCAAAAAAACTAGGTGAAGAAAGCGCAAAAAAAATGGCGAAATTCATTTTAAAATCGACTCTAACCGATCAGACATGAACTCATATGCAACAAATGTTACAGCACCAGCAGGTGCAGCTTTGACAATTGATGGGACAATGCCCTTATAGAGTCCGGCCCAACCTTCCGTGAGCAAAATTTGTCTGAGGGCATCATACATATTTTTGTACGCGTGATGCTCTACTCGAGCTCCATATCTTGGATCCCTTTGTAGGCCTTCAATCTGCAGATCAACTCGAAACACACGGTGATCTAGCTATAACATCTCTATCACGCATAAAATTGGAAACCAAATGCTCTTATTCAGTTGAAAAAGGATGAAATTTTACCTGATACCTCTTTTTGACCACATCCAACGGATGACAGACAGCTTTAGCACATGTTCCGGCAGCTAATCCACAAAGAAAGAGCTGGAAGCTTGAAAGGGTGTAATCAGTTCGGCTACCATCTGAAGATCTATAACGGTTCCAAGCCTACAAGAGTGACAGACGGCAACGAGTGGACAATAAAGTAATATTAGCCAGAACATTCATTTTATGCTCCAATGATTAGGAAATTAACACGTCGCCAACATGATCTATCTTATGTACAGAGAAGAGCGTAATTGTCCGGAAATTAACAGTAAAATCATACTTCATTAGAAATGATCATGGCGACATGATGACGCCATGAAGAGAAACTTTTAACTATAACCTCATCTTGATATTAGCTAAGTAACTTGAAGAGGTGAAAAGTTAAAAGATAGTCATTCCATCAATTTCAGACAGGTGTCTACTGGGAAAATTTAAAATAAAACACAAACTCAATCTTTCCATCTATTCAATTCCCAATCTGCTTTAAAAGACAACATATTACATATGTTCTCAGAAAGGAAACAGCAACTCAGCATTTATCGACCCAATAGAAAAATCTTCCATAGATACATACAAATGTCAATGCAACACGGTTCACATCTTTCTTGGCAAGAAACTATAAAGAGCGGAAAGAAATCCATAAACGGTAATAATGGACCATCAGCTACAGAACAAACCTAACAATTCGTATGTGCTAGTTCTAATGCGAGGATAGAGGATTCTAATTCCTGATAATATAAACAGAACAAGAATATCAAGAGACTGGATAAAGTATGCTTAGTCAAAGTTTTTGCATCTACAGACATGCAGAAAGATAAATCACCATTGGGATGTGCCTGTTTGCACGTCTATGAGAGAGAGAATTAAAAGTTTACCATTGCCCAACGCTTAAATGTATCATAGGTTCCGAACTGCAATCCAGCATAAGGAACTATCTCAACCAGGGTAGGTGATAATCCAGCATACAGCCCTTGAAAGCCTCGGGTTTCAATTATATCAACAAATGCAGATCTCATGCTTGGATACACCTGATCATAAGCATAACACATTACTTCCAGAAAATTTCATTTGTATTGAACCATGCATCTGACAAATGTGAGAAATAGGTGTATGCACCTTTCAGAGCCTGACTCACACAGATAAAACTTCCCTGCCTATGAATTGTGAATGATGAGTCAATTGACATATAGTGTAACAGCATTAATTATTTTTTAACATTGCCAATTTGAGCATAATGTGGATAACAATGACAATATCATCCACCTTCCCTTGGTAAGTTTTATACGATGTTTATAGATTCTACAGGGAAGATTACTGCCAAATGAAGCATGTGATGCAATAATGATAACATATTAAATGCCACCACAAATCTATTCTTTACAAACAGTCGCTTCAATAGATACATATAAAATCCTGCAGAAAGCTGTACATGGTGTAAAATGTGCAACAGATTAGAGTTTTGAGTTCAACATACACGAATTCGTGAAGATAATTTTAATTAAACAAATACCAATAATTCAATTGCATGCCTTAGGTTCAATACCTTTGGTTCCCCTTGTGAAGCTAAAATGGTCCGTAGAAGATCAAATGGATATGATCCAATAGTAGCGGCACAGCCTGCTAGTGCCCCACTGATATAAGAAAGATACGGACTTAAATGGATGTGATCTCCTGCAGCACACAAAAAATCAGGCCAAGCATGTCAGAAATCTAACAGCATGAGTTGAAATTTATAAATTTATTTTTATTTTAACCAGTCAAAACTGAAACTATTGTCTCATTCCAAGTTCCAATTTATGCCATCTTTAACAGAACGGACAATTTCAAAGTCAAATCCAAAACATAATAAATGACAACAGTGGAAAATACCTAGTAAAAAAATCATGATGCCTATAAAGTATGTGGATTTGAACAACAAAGATCAAACACATTCCAAAAAGATAAACAATATGATCATTTAGCAAATCATCCTATCACAATAAACACCTCAAACGCTAGGCATATGATTTCAGAAATATACAATGACTAAAAGGGGAGGGGAACATGCACCTTGTGTAATATCTATCAACACATCAAACAGCATTTTCCAGGAGGACAGAAACATTAGAACAAACCTGACTTTGAAGAACCAGAAGCCATCGTCTTCAACTTGTGCAAAACCGTAAATTGTATTGCTGTATATGGCATAACCATAAGTAAGGCTGGGACATTACCCCGCCAAAACCCCTATTATGAAACATGAAGTTAAGTGAGTAGGAACCAACAAGAACATTCAGAGTTGCTGTAGAGGTATTGAATAAAAGCGTCTGACATCTTTTGAAGGTATACCCGTAAGCCTTCCTCTCTAAAGATATCCTTGGTTGCTTGCAGCATTCCAGTATATTTTGATGAACCGTACGCATCTTTGTGAAGCAAAGCCCACTGTGTAGTAGGTTCCAGTTGAACCTGCCAATGGATAACATTATCAAATAAGTTTACAACTCTTCATGTACAGCCACATGCACTTCCAGAAAAGCACATACATACTCAGAGCAGAAAAATGACTACATAAATGAAATGAATCTGACTGACTAATAAAAAGATATAAATTACTTAGACAGAGTAAGAACTTGTAAGATCGTGGAGATATTCCTCTTGAAGATGCAAGTACTGTGAAAATAAAACATCAACTTGAAAGGAAATGTTAGAAACTTTTCTTATCGTTTTAATTGATGTGTCCTCAAAGTGTTTGTCTCAGTATCCATGTCTATTATGTAAGGTGTTTAAAATTTAAATGTAGACTCTATTTCCAGTAGTAAAAAAAACTACTAGAGTTTCAAGTAGAATGTTGAGATCATTGCCATTTTATAGCCATCTTGACTATCATTGTCTACTTTAAAGCCCGATGCTTTGTTCCATTCAACTCACGAGCGGGTGAAAAAATATATGGTTCCTAACAAGAAAAATATGCTGCATCCACTCACTTCATTACTTATGTAACACAAAATAACATTCCAAAGTGGAACTCAAAAGTTTGATATGAAAGTTACCCTTACAAATTTTGATCATTTTCAAGCGATTTTTGCTCCAATCTTCAATCGAGAAAAAGGAAGAGAATATAAAATATTAGAATCTGAAGCCAGATTCAACCATACATACAGCATATACATGCCTGCATGTGTGTAGAATAGCACCACTATAATATCAGAACGGTGCTAGTGCTATAGTGTGTTTATTTCCTGAAATTATTAGTTGGACGGATAAAACAAATGCAATTGAGTTGTTATCATTTCGACCCCAAAAAAGTAAACTGAGTTACATAATACCACCACCAATGGAGAATATACCAACACAATAAACCATCCCGGTGGGAGTTATGCACGTGTTCAATTACCTGAAATTCAACACCTTTAACCAGAATACAATTACAATACTTTCTCCCAAATAAAAACCATAATATATATGCAACAACATCATGAAAAAATAAAACTTGACCTGAAATCTAATCTTAATTACGTCGAGAGGTGATGTGACAGTCCTCGAGATTGCCCCAGACAATGCCCCTGCCGTGGTATCAATCAACGCTCGTTTAAGTTGCCCCGGCTCTTCCATTCCTCTCCTCCACTATACTACTACAACCTGCAAAATAATCCCTTTTACAAAATCAACTTTTCAATTTTAAAAATCCCATTTCTGCCCCAATTGAGACCCCGAAAGCCAGAAAAGAAAACTACCCACGTACCCAAGTACAAAACATATATACACAATTAAGTGCAAGTAGGCAACTTTTCAATAAAATATCTTCTAGGTTTGCGGAAAATTGGCGAAAAATGAAAAGGGTGTGTTCATAAGCTGAATTTTCTCCAAGAAATGGAGTACATGTTTGATGATGATACCCTGAATATTACATATCCGCACACAAGCAGACCAATAGAGAACGAGAATTTGAAAACAGATTCTTCGTATGAAAATAAAAGTAAAGGTACCTTTGAAGAAGAGACGAGGAAGAGAGAAAGACGGGAGCCGACATTGACAATTCCAGGGTCGAAAGTTTTATGCATATATATGTTTGTATATGTACTATACATGTGAATGAATTTGGATGCTTCAATTTGGGGGTTTTTTTTTTTTTTNGAAGAGATGAGGAAGAGAGAAAGACGGGAGCCGACATTGACAATTCCAGGGTCGAAAGTTTTATGCATATATATGTTTGTATATGTACTATACATGTGAATGAATTTGGATGCTTCAATTGGGGGTTTTTTTTTTTTTTTGTTAGTAATTTAAATTAAAGTCAAAAATTAATTTTAATCACGCATTTCATAGTAAGATTTTTCGACTATACATTTCATTATATTTTATTAAAATCGACTAAAATTTTGATTTTAATCCTCGTAATAACATGTTTAACGAGGTTTTGTAATAGTATTTTGACTTTTAGTGTGTTAAATTTCTTAAATTATAATTTTTCGGGCTAAAGTTACAAAAATTCGATCTTGTTCAAAGCTTATTCCTCACTCCGTCCCAATTATATATGCTTATTTCGTTTTTCACACGGATTAAGAATCAATTTAATGAGAGAAATACTTCATCCGTCACAATTATATAAGCTTGTTTCGTTTTTCAGATGGATTAAGAAAACTTCTTTAATGTCATTGAAAAAATAATTTTTGCCAAAGTTTTTCCTAATTTACCCCTATTTAATTTTCAATATGTAAAACTAAATTATTGTTGGAATTAATAAAGAATTTGAAGAAGAAGAAGAAGAAGAAATGAGAGTTGTTTCATGTTTTCAAGAAGTGAAAATGTGTGTATTTGGATGATTTTAAGAAGTTGGCACATTAAGTGGAGAAAATTTAATAAGAGCATATTGGTAAAGCAACACAACAAAACATTCTACATTAGAAAATCGGCCTATATATTTGGGACAAGAGAAAAAGGAAACTCAGCCAATATAATTGGGATGGAGGGAGTAATAAGTAAAAAAAAATACTTTAATAGAAAATGATTTTGTGATACAATATTTTTCATGTAACCATTAAATCAGGAAAAAATCGAATTATTAGAGTTTGTAAAAGATCTAGTAATATGTTTTGGACATACAATACAGTTGACTTCATTATAAATAGGTTTAGTGAACATTATAATTTATTCAATTCAATTATATGAATGTATAATTTAACTGTAAATGAAAAATAGAAATTATATGAAACAATAGAACCACAACTTAATATATATAGGTACATAGTACTCTCCATAACAATAAATAGTCAAGTTGGAATTTTACCTGCCCAAATGGTAAATCGGTCGACTTGAACCGACTCGATCAGTTTGGAATGAGTTCGTGGCTTGGTGGTGTCGATATTTGGGTTGGCCAAAACCCAACCCAACCCAACCCAACCCGAAACCTCTGTTTTGTAATTTTTATTTTTATTTTTAAAAGACTTTCAAGGACATTTTACACTTAGCTCTTATTTGGTGGCCTTTATTTAAAAAACAATATGTTTTGAATAGTATTTTTGGAGGATGTGTGATTAAAAAATGGAATTTTTTTTTAAATTTACGTGTAAATATTTTATTATATATATGTGTGGTTGAAAATGTATATGAGAAATAAATTAAAATAAAGTAAAATAAATTAAATGGAATCAAATAGGGGCTTAAAATCCAACTTGAGAAGACTCGGTCATTTTGGATCGATCTTGGCTCTGATTTTCACCAACTCGACTTGTGTCCATCCCTAATAAGCCTATATTTGTCTATTTTTAAAACAAAATTCTTCAATTTCCATTATCATTTTTAACTACACATACATACATTAAAATATTTTGCACGTGAACAAAAAATAAATTCTTACATTTTTTTAAAATTCTCCAGAAAATCACTATTCAAAACTTTTTTTTTTTTTTTCCAAAACTATGGGCATCCAACGGTGACTAAATAGTTTCTTCTCCACATCATGTACATTGTCTTCAGCTAGTATATGAATCACTTGGTAACTAGTTATTTATGATACATATATTATATCATTAGAAAACATGAATTCCTGCTAAAATACTTTAATCCGTTAGTTGAATTTGGTTAATTTTCCAACAAAATCGATTTAAGGAACAATGGCCTTCTTAGCTAATTCAACGATCTATGAATTATATGTTGTTTCAGAAGTATCTCATTCAAAACAATCTGACAGAATTACATTAATAAAAGCATAATGGTATGATGAACAAAATCAGAAAATCAATTCGAGCCCATCTACTTCACGATGTTTCCTTAAAACGAATTTGTTGCATTCAAAAGGTGCTAAAGACGTCCAGCAATGGTTTCCCAGAATAGAACAAAATGAAAATGAATATGAGAACGAGAGAGAGGGAGGAAGAGATTCAATGCTAAGCATGTTTACAATGAAAATGGTGTAATTATTTTAGCAGCGAGACTGGCAATTTATAGAATCGTTTGTGGCCATTCAAACGTCCTTCAAGCCTCTTCAGAATAGTCATCACTGTTCAGACAGATCTCAAACATTCGAATAGACACCATGGTTCGATTAAAAGTGGTTAACTGACCAAAAAGGTCAGTTAACAAACCATCCCAAATTAACAGACCATCCAAAAAGTCTGTTAACAGACCCTCCAAAATTATTATAGAAAATTACCTAAAACCATGTATTTAAGTTTTCAAATTCAAAAATCAGGTGTAATGTTTATTTAATCAAAAACCAGGTGTTAATTAAAACCCTAATTAAAACCCTAATTAAAACCTAATTTTCAATCCTCGTCTCTCATTCATCTCTATCTCTGATCGTCTCTTCC
>CAIGRO010036180.1:0-18937 GCA_903798355.1 Fraxinus baroniana | reverse complement strand
TGCACCAAAAAATCAAACGTACGGACATTTTCCACAATACCCGCCATAGGTAGGAACGTTTTCCGCCAATTACCCTTAAAAGCGTGGGAGAATACAGTTCTACAATGCCTCTATTTTGCACCTAGTTAATGCGACACGCTTTACACTATCACGTGACAAACGCAATGATAGCAAGAAATACGACGACGTTTAAACCCTATCTCCATCTTCTCCGTTTTTCTTGAAATCTCTGTAAATTCAACTTTTAACTAGTTTGTCCACCTTCAAATTCATTGCTACATAACAAGTGAAAAGATATTAAATTTCATAAGAAAGAAAATAAAATCACTAATAATAATGCACACCATTTCTACCTTCAAATTCATCACAGTTTCTTCAACACTATCATCCTCCAATCCAAGAATTTCCACCGCATGCCCTTTATTTTCAAAGAGATTCTCATCAGGTATCCAAATTTTATCTTCCATTTCCACATCGAGAAAGACCCTTTTTCAATCAAAATCATCAGAAGAAGCAGAGGTATCCGAAGCAGAGGATGAGTGGCTTCAAAGGTTGCCGGAGAAAAAGAAGCCATTATACGCTCACAGCTTGCCATGCATAGAGGCCTGGTTGAGAAGTCTTGGGTTTTATCAGAGTAGAGAAGATAGAGCTGCTTGGTTTGTAGAGAAACCTGACTGGCATGCCAAACTCTCGCTTGATGTCACTGATCTCTGCATAAGGTTTGATCGTATTAAGACATGCATTTCATGATTAAAGATTGGAGTTTTAGAGGTTTTTTTTTTATTAAAATTTGTATTTTTCATATAATTTTTATGGTTAATTTGGTCCCTCTTTTTTGTTAGAGATAATGAGTATTTTGGTTTGTTAGCGTATGATTATGTTGTTGCAGTCAAAATTTGCTTCCTTAACAAAGGGTGTGATGTATCTTCATTTAATGCCTAAGTCAATATTTGACGATTCTAAATATAGATGAAACTGGGAAATTTACACTCTTGTATACTATGGCATACCTAAAGAGCTTGTAGAAGAATCTTTTTATAGTTATGGGAGGTCTAGTGTTGATAGCTTCTTCATTCTTGTTTGGACGGTAATGGAAGATTCTTGCTTGGACTAAATTTAGCTATGCGGATGGAATGGTTTTTTGTTACCATTATTTCTTAATTGGGAGTCCATTTGGATGTGATATTGAGTTTGTGAATTTTTAATCGACAAAAGACGAGATTTTGCAATGATGTTTGACAGGTTAACTACTTTCTATTATTATTAGAATTTGGATTCTGGAATCAAGTTTGGTGTTAAAATTACAAGTTGGAGCAGTATGGTTAGATCATCTGGCATTTGTTTTAACTGGAGAAGAAAATAGTGCAACTTGATGGCAAGGATACATTTATTTTTACTTTTGTGGAAGGGAAAATTAAGGTTTTTGGATAATTAATTGGTTGCTGGGTGACAGATGATATTTTAATGAAGTTTGGGGTTTTGGTTTGTCGATAGGTGAAGATGTATGGAGGATCTGCTTTTTTAGTAGGTCAGATAAAATAACAACATAGTTGTAAAGAGAAGCTAGCAAGTTGGCATCAAAGAAGTGCTCATAAAATCTGGTATAAAGAACTTAAAAAGTACCAAAGCATTCGGCAACTACTGGAATTTCTTATGTTGCACTATGTCAAGCGTAATTATACTGTTGACTTATCCATGATTGTGGATCAACCCATATTCAAATATATCTATAGCAACTCAAGTGTGCTGTTTTTTTTTTTTTTAAAGATAAACAGACTGAGAGGTGTGAGATCTCTCCATTTTGAACTTCTTGTCGATTTTAGTAAAAACTTGTGGAGGCGAGTGGAAGTAGCTCTCATATTGTGGGTGAACCACTATATAACTATGTGATCGCTTTTTTTGAAAAAAAAATAAAAAAAATTGCTTGCTCGCTTGTGTATTTTAATGAAAACTTGTGGTGGCAAGTGGAAGTATCTCTCGTATTGGGGGTGAACTACTTTAAATCTAGGTTTTCTCTGTGATTTTTTACTTTTTATTTTATATTTCTGCTTGCTTATTATTGCTCTCAAAGTTGGGGATTAGGACTTGAGAACACTTATCTTACTTTGAGGACCTTGACACCGCCCAGCATAGTGTTTGCAATGGGATTGTATAATGAGTTACATGTGGAGAACATAGATCACAATTTTTTTCACAGTAAAAAAAAAAAAAAAAAGAGAGGAAATGTGAGGTTGCAGGGCACCATGGTGCCAACTATGCTGGTGATTACAACACTTGTTCAATTTCTAAGTTTCAATCTGTTATTGCTTGATTCTAAACAATATTTTTGTCAAGTATCCAACCACCGTATAGAGTAGATTAATAAGAGTTGAGCTGTACACATAGCCAATGCAACTTATTCTGAACGCCTTTAGGAAGCCAAATTTTAAAAGATTTGGTTAAAGACACATTGACCAGAGGCTTTGAATTGTTCTATATTTTGAGTCTTCCAGAAAAACTACTTGATGTAACACTAAGATTAAGATTGAATTGTCTATTCCATTGAAATCTACAAAACTAAGATACTATCCACAGCTTTTGTTTTTCAATTATGTTTATTGAATCCTTGAGTTCTATCCAACTTAATAAAAAAGATACATTTTTTTTTTGTCCATCCTTCTAGTGTTTTCTTTACTTTTCCTCCTCCATATGTCAATTACTTTGCATGTAGATTTTATAGATGCACTCCCCCCTTATAAATGAACTAAAGTTTATCCTTTTTGTTAGTTGAGAATCCATAATTTGTTTGTTTAGAGTTCAACTGCTCATTTGTCTGGGATTCCTTTGTTGGATAGTATATCTTTCTGTTCTGTTAAGTTTGTCTCTTGGACCATCTTCGTGTCATAACAAGGCTATAAAAATACTTTATCTATTTGCAATCTAGTTCTTCATCTCTAAAGGTTACTCAAGTAAAAAGAAGCGCTTAGTCTGTCAATAGTTGGAAGATCGTGCAGTAAGTGATATAATAATGTTTTAATGTTTACTGATTTAGGTTTTCATCTTGAGATGTCAACTTTATTAAAAGGAGTAGCTCAAGCTCATGTATTTTGACGGTTTTGAAACTGTTGGTTTGGAATTTGTTCAGTTTAGGTTTCAACGTTTTTAAAACCAAATAAAACTGTTTGGAAGTTGTTCGGTTTAGATTTTAATAGTTAAAAATTGCTTGAAACCAAATTGAACCATTTATCCATTTAAAATACAAATTACTTATTTTATATTAGTTCAACAAATTTAATTGCTAGTCTGCTTCTGTCGATTCTTTAAGGAAATAATGATTTATGTCAATATTTATCTTCTCTATTTCAAAAATAATGAATTTATGAGCTTAAATTTTATGGTTGAACCTTGTATCAATGTGTTGGTTTAAGCTTGTTTGAGACAAATATATTAGTATGTTAATGTTTATATTTAGAATATTTCCATTGAAGTACTATATTGAGATTTTAGACCAATATATTTAATGGTTTGGTTTGGTTGGTTTGAAAATTATTCAGAAACCGTCCAAACTGAACCGTATTCGCCCCTAGTCTAATGGGCTCTGTTCAACTCATAAAGTATTTTCAGAAAGAGCAAACCAAGATGGTCATTTATAATATAAAGTCTGTCAACTCTTCACTTTTATCTTCGTTTGAGACTAGCTAGAAAGACCTGTAGATGGAGTTAAGGATGTTTCTTAAGACAACATGTGAATTGACAGAAGATGCAATGTCTTCTCTTTCTATCTCAACTATTTTTTTCTGCTTTTAATGTGCCAACATATTGAAATGGTCGAAGTCTTCATTAAATTTGTTACTCTCCAGTCGAACAACCTTCTATCATTTCTTTTTCAATTTTTAGTAATTACGAGTTTCTAACAGCTCTTTGGAATTGAATTCAGGTATCTAAAGAGTGGACCAGGAGAGCTTGAGAAAGACGTTGAAAGGAGATTTAGTTATGCACTGAGTAGAGAAGATATTGAGAATGCTATACTTGGAGGGCCATGACGATGAAGAATTTTTTTATCTGCTTTGCTTAATCCTACTAGAAGACTCTACGGTTAGCTTTATATTGATTTATCTGCTTTTCAGTTCTATCGAGTGAATCTGTTTCTTGAAAAATAATTGATATTAACTGATCAATGGCACAATGAAAACAGAGAGCATTTCATCATTTTTCCTTTTTTCTTCGCATGTCGATACTAAGATCAACCAGATGGAGCAAGTACTTTGCAGCAGTTTCGGTACCTAGTGTCCCCTTTAATTTTAAGATTGTCCAAATATTTAATTCCTAAGTGACTTGTTTGATAAGGTAAACCGACCTAGAAAAATTAACTTCATATCATTCATTATACTGGTTTTCCAGCATCATCTGGCCTATTTTGTTTGTTCAAAACCTTAATTGTGCCCGATCTAAAAAATTGCAATTGGGAAAGGTTGGCTGCCAAGATGATGCAGAACGTGGCCACTTAGATTGGAATATGAAAGATCAAGATGTTGTTACTTGTAATCTTCCAAGGGAGCCAATGAATATGAAAATTGTGCTTAGATCAAAATACTTGTTGTTGAGGTCTAGAGGTCAGATGGGCCACCAAGATCCAACACACCAACGTGCTTTATTTCGTTATGACACTGGATACATCTACTTACAGCAATCCATGTTATCTTCTATAGTTCCTGAGGAAGAGTCAGCCCTGTTCATCAACAAGCTCATCTTTGAACTCTCTCTCTCTCTCTCTCTCTCTCTCTCTCTCTCTCTCTCTCTCTCTCTCTGTGCACGCGCGCGTGCTGGATTGATTCTACCAACTTTCACTCCGGAAGAGTGGCCAAAAGCATGCATACAACACATTTCTTTAGCATTCCGTTTGTGTGCAAGAAGATGAGAAGATATGTCGAGACTAGTATAGTCATCAATTATCACTCTACATATTTCTCTCTTCGTAGAATTAAGTGAATAATTTACACGTGTTACCCGAATGATGAAAAAGTCCCGTCGCTGCGTATTTATGAAAACTATGCACATAGTAAACGGATGATAAAGAAGTGAGTTCATGTAAGAGCGCCTTGAAGACTAAGTTTGAGATAATAAATGTATTCGCTCTAAAATAAGCATCGTAAAGAAAATAAAGAACAATCATAAAGCAGAATAGTCTTCCAACTTACTGGAAAAATATGGAGCGAATAAAAAAAAAACAAAAAACAAGAAAGCCATGAAAGATGTAGAAAATAATTTGGTTGGGACTAGAGAACGAGAGCAGTGGAGAAATCTTTTCAATCAATTTTCTGAAGGACCAGAAACATCATAAATTGAAGTCTCGTTTGGCTAATTTATATGTTGGTCAAACTTTTATTTTCTACCACACATCTCAATGAAGACACAAATACTATTCATTTATGAAAATTATTCACATATTCAGTTCGCAAGAAAGACTGCGTCGAAGACTATATTTATATAAACAAATTCCTTTTATAACAACTTAAGGTTGTGATCAAGCAAGTGGAAGCTACTCTACATGCCTTCTTGTGGAAGGGTTGTGACCTTGGTACCGACAGGACTAAAGTAGCGTGGGGGAAAATTTTTATGCCTACGAAGGAGGGTGACTTGGGTCTACGGAGCATAGAGATTTGGAATAAAGCTGCCATGTAAAAACACCTTTGGTTCCTTTGTACGGATTCTGCCTCCTCTCTTTGGGTTTCATGGGCACGAAGTCACTTACTTAAAGGCCAAAGCATTTGGGAATTGAAGTGTTCTGGGGACTGCTGTTGGAGTTGGAGGAAGATTCTTACAATTCGGGATATAGGGAAGGACAAAATGAAATTCAGAATTGGTAATGGTAAACATGTTTCTCTTTGGTTTGATAATTGACATCCTCTTGACCTTTTAGAGAAGATTCTTGGTGAGAGGATCATTCTGAATCTAGATTGAGTAGACTAACTAAGGTGGCTATTATTGTTGAGGGTGATACTTGGAGGTGGCCATCAGCTCGTTCCCTAGCGTTGTCTGACTTGATACGAGATACACTCGATACTTTTCGACCGGATAGTACTAGAGAGGATGTCTTGCGATGGGTGGATGATNAAGGTGGCTATTATTGTTGAGGGTGATACTTGGAGGTGGCCATCAGCTCGTTCCCTAGCGTTGTCTGACTTGATACGAGATACACTCGATACTTTTCGACCGGATAGTACTAGAGAGGATGTCTTGCGATGGGTGGATGATGTGCATGGAGTCTTCTCTGTTCGGAGTGCTTGGGATTCTATTCAACTTCGCTGCTCGAGCGTGGCTTGGTATCACATTGTATGGTTCCCTAAGTGTATTCCCCGTCATGCATTTATCTTTTGGCTAGCAATTCAAGGCGGCCTTTATACATAGACAAAACCTTTTCGCTTTGGTTTGGTACAGTCTATATGTTGTGTGCTTTGTGGTTGTTCGGATGAGAATTTGGATCATCTTTCCTTTGCTTGCCCATTTTCTGAGTGTGTTTGGCATGCTTTGCATGCAAAATGTAACTTGCATTGGGTTCAGCGAAGTTGGTCACATACTCTATCTTGGATGGAGCAGTTTCGTGGGAAATCAATGCGGTCCATTGTTATTCGTTAGATGTTTGCGGCTTCGATTTATGCTATTTGAGGTGAGTGTAATGCTAGGACCCATGGTATGACTCCTAAATATGAATCTGTTGTTATTCGAGACATTGTTTTTTCTATTTGTACACGAGTGGATTTATGTAGGGGCTTGGTCTCATCTAGCGAGAGTAGATAACTCCAATATTTATGGGATTTTTCTACTAATATTTTCTATGATCGTGACTAAGTTATAAACACTAATATAGGTTACTATTATTGGTGTTAATAAGACATTTATTCCTAGCCTAATTTTTCTGGGATATACCCTTGTGATCTTGTACTTTATTTTTACACTTTGGATATAATACACTTACCTTATCCAAAAAAATAACTTAAAACTTTTAAATAAAGTGGTTTAATACCAAAGCATAATAGTCGGAAAGGAGAAAAAAAAAAATCGACCAAGGAAAGCAAGGAACAAAAGAAAAGATGAGTAAAAAACAATTAAAAAACCTTGCCAATCAATCTTCTCAAGGACCAGCAGGTTTAATCCATACTCTAGGGGTTAAATGAAGAAAGTGAAAAGGTATAAAAACACAAATCTTTTGTTTACTAAAATTAGTGACAATTCCACCCATTCTACTTTTAGGACACAGTTAAATAAAAAAAAAAAAAAAAAAGGCATTATTTTTACTTTTTGGAAAGAATTTCAGAATAGATAAAAATAAAATAAACAAGCGACAAAACTTGGAGATCTCTCCCCCTTATGTATGTCACATACGTAAGTGACACCAAATTATCCACTGCCCAAACGGTTCTGTGACGAACGATTAACAATAACCAGATGAGTTCAAATTTAAGTTGTAAACTGCCGTAGTTAACATAACGAAATAAAGTTACAAAGTTTGAGAATCTAATTTATGGCTTTTTGGGTTGCATGTAATGTAATGGTAAAAGTTATCCCCAAAATAATCCCTACAATAATAAATATGGAGGCGTGAGTGTACAGCAATTATGGGGAAAAGAGTTGCTCGATTCACAATCGACCCTCCAGTATCTCTAGCACACCAACATCAGATGATCAAGGTACATCAATATGGCCTGTAGCGCATAGGACGCCTAAACCTTGGAACCCTCCTACACATGAGAAGGTTGAAATTTATTATAATCCAATTGTCCAATTTTATGCAAGTAAAGAATAAGATATTTTCAAGCCCTAACAAGTAAAAGAATGCATTCGGTCATTATTTCATTGTTCCAGGTGAAAGCCAAAAAACTGAACCCTAGTGCTTACCCATACCCATACGGAGTGTAGACAGGTGAAATGGGCATGAACGGCCTTCTCGATCCAAAATAAGGGTTGGGACGTCTTCCTCGATATTGTTTCATCCCAGGAACATTAGTACGCTTAGCAGATACCTGCCCAAATTCCAAAATACATCAACATTTCTGTTGCAAAGACTCGTACCTTTCATGTTTTAAGTTGCTGGATCAATATAAGTTCACAAACCTTCAGTTGACGGCCATGCAACTCAGATTCATTTAAAAGTAAAGCATTTTGCACAGCCTCAGTTTCGACAAACTCTACATAAGCAAAACCTTTCGGCTGGCCGAACTTATCTGTCAAAATAGTCACCCTATTTACTGTACCACATGACTGAAAATGCTGTTGCACCTCCTCAGGTGTGCAGCCATAGTCCACCTGAATTTTGAAAGAGCAATTGGCAATGCAATTGAATTAATCAATTAAGTCACTCTAAACCAGAACACAACATACACAATTGTGAAACACAACAAGCATACCAGCTTCTAACAGGAATTTAGTAAAAATTAGGGAAACGTGTCTAATTAAGAGGCAGACTAAGCATTTTACGTTGCTTGTTGATTTTGCATACAAGATTACATATAGTGATCTTGGTCATCTTTAATTTTCCTCACTTTATTTCTTTTGAAAATATATTGGTTCTGGCTTACAAAAGTTGGGTGCTACTGTGTGGAAAGATCTGGTTTTGGCTATATTTTGGTGGTTTTGACAGCAAGGAACCCTTAAATTTTGAGGGGAAAAAAACAACTGCTTGGTGATTTATGTGAGAGCAAAGGATTTTTATTTATTTTTTTTCTTGGGTTTCTACATCTGAGGAAGGATTTCCCTTCATCCTTTTGGCTCAATTTCAGAAAAAGAAATTATATATATATGAATCCTTTTTGGATTCTACACCATGTATGTTCTTGGTTGGAAGAATGTGTTGTATCCTTGATATTGTTTTCAAGTTGTTTTTTCCGGAAACGTCTATGACAGATACAACAATACCCCCTCTAGTTTCAAAAATTACAGAGACAACCCTTGAGATTTATTTTCAGTAACATATAATTCCCCCTTTCACTTTTGTTAAGGCATTTATTTAAGAACACTGCCAAGTACCTAAAATACCTCTTAGAACATTACTTCCATTTTAAGCTTTTTTTCCCCCCTTTTAAATTCACTTTTTTCTTTAATCTTTTTGAATGTTGAGACTAAAGTGTAGTATCTTCTATTAACTATATTATAGCTTCAATTAATTTAATGTCAATTAATTATCTATTCATTAACAATACATTTTTAAACTTTCGTCAACATATTATGTTTCATAAAACTTAGTAATATAGGTAGACCACGTACAAGAACATTTTAATAAATGAAGATACAAGTAAATAAATAAATATGAAATTCATTTATCAATTTAAAAATTCCAGAAATCGTTTGGTTTCATGTCGTAGATAAATCTTAAATTATTGTTATCAAGAAAATTCTGTCATGCTTGAAATATTTTATTGAATTTCAATTGTTTTTAAAAAAAGAAAAGATCTTCAAAATTTAATTAAAATTGAAATTTTATTGCCCGATCTAATAAAATTTAAATTTTCAATGAAAGAACTTTAGAAATTAATCATTCATAAAATGTGAATGGAACAAAAAAAATATTTAAATGGAATTAAGTTGATGAGTAAAGTTTATTTTAGGCACCTGACAATTTTTTCCTTAAAAATGCTTTAAAATAGTGGAAGAGGTATATGTTACTCAAAATAAACCTCAAGGAGTATCTCTAAAATTTTTGAAACTAGAAAGGGTGCTTTTGAATTTGTTATATATCTCAGGGAGATTTCTGAAATTTACCCCGTATTTTAAGAGACTCTCATTAACTTCATGATAAATAACATTATGAGCATGCTTGGATTGACTTATCTTAAAGATTATGAGCATGTTTGGGGTGAAGATAAGTCACCCCAGACATACTCTATGTTTCTGAGATATATATATATATATAAAGCCAACTACTAGCAATTAGCAGTTCAACACTAGAATATAAATGTTTCCACAGTAGAGATTTAGAAATTTTTGGCTTATCTCTAAATGAAGAAAAGCTGAGGCATGGAGAAAGGAAGCCAAAGGAAACAACTTAACAAAAGAGATCCCATTTCCAAACCAACAGAATTAGAGAACTACGTGTCTACCTAACCAAGAGGCGACAACTAGCACAGCACAAAAATTGCATGCTATGATAGGGAATAAAATTAACAAAACGTAAGAAGGGGATGGTGAAACTCACATTACCAACATATATTGAACGGGAATCCACCTCCTCCTTTTCTGCCTGAGTAGCAGTGTCACCAGTTAAATCTTCTAACATGCCATAAGCAAATGTTACAATTAGTTGTCAGTCACCAGTTTAATGGCAAAAATTAATTGACCCATGTTAAAAAATTAAGAAGAAGGATAATATGCTCTCTCTCTCTCTCTCTCTCACACACACACACACACACACAGATATTTTATGAACATGACATATTTGTAAATTATGCACACAAAATGTTGAGAAATTTGTCGTTTATTTTGCAGTTGTTTAATTTGTTTCTATTTTCTAATTACACCCTATATTTGCCTCATCTGCAAGCACTTAAGATCTGGATAACAATAGAGGCGGTATTTCTATACCATTATAACAGCCAACTCAGCTTCTACTTCAAGGGTCACGGTTAAGAAATAAAGTAATTATCAATTTCATAATGTCTTAATTGAGAAAGGGATCGGGATTTGCTGCACTCATATGAAAGAATTGATAGACTGAGCAAAATCGATTAAGAAGAGTGTTCTACATCTCGACAATGAATAGGAAAAGTATTTTTGATAGGGACGATGAATAGGAAGAGTTAAAAATTAGAAAGGAAGAAAATTGAGTTTGTCAAAGAATTCGAGCCACATAAAATACAGAATGTGTAATAGAGTTCCTAGCCAAAATAAGGTTACTCTAATCACATAACAGCTGGTTATGAGAACAAAATATGCAACAAGATAAACTTTTCATCCTAAGAACTTCGAAATATGATTTCCCCAATTATATAATTATAAAAAGGATAAACAACGTCAAGAAAGAGAAAATAATAAATATGTATACATGTGAAGAAAGAGACAATTAAGACTTCCAGATTGTGTGACTCATTGGATACCAATATTTTGTATCTATTCATTTATTCAAATAACCACCAGAAAATGAAATCAAGGAACTTAACATTATTACTGATATAACCATTTCTTCCATCAGTAGATCTTAGTTATTCACTCACCGAATGGCATAACCATCTATATTTGATCTCAATCAAATTTCATGATCAGCATAAAATACATGCTCCACAATGATAACTAGAGCTTCGATGTGTCGCCTTCAATGATGAGAGAATGTTCAAGATTCAATAAGGTCCGCACAATTATTGGCCAATGTTAGGGGAAGAAAGGAAACTCGCCACCACTTATTCAGGAAGCTACTCAATCGAACCTAATAAATGAGGAGTTTTGATATCGCCTATTAAGAATAAACTCTTCTTCCTTAAAATTGTCCTGCCAGGGCCAAAATGGCTAATCTCAAGCTAATGTTATAATCATCACAGGGCACAAATGAGAGACCCCTTGTACGATGGACGCTAATAAACTAAAAGAACAAGCTTCTGAGCAAATATTTTTACGCATGAATGTGTGTTCTCTAGGACTGCTATTTCTCAGGAAAGTGGAAAGGGAGATGCATTCATCACCATATAAGGGAAAGAAGGTGGAAAAAAAGTACAGCAAAAAGAAAAAGGCATAAACTGAGAAAACGGCAAAACGCTTATTGAAAATAAGTTAAAGAATGAAAATTCATAAGAAATCAACGTACTTCTGGATGTTGAACGACACCATGAAAATGAACGCTACTGAACCTTCATAAAGACTTGGACTCAACTAGTTATTCCATGGAAAAGTTTTGCCTTATAAAGCAAATAGATATTTGGAAGGGAATTTAAATTGTAAAATGTATAACTGTACCGTTGTCTGGAATTAATTATCAAAGTGACCAATAGATAAATTTAAAAAATGCTGGACAGTGGTCAGAAATTGGAAATAGGATCAGTAACCGAAAAAATAAACAAGTCAAAAGAATCTGAGCAGTGGTAGAAATGCATTCATTAATCAGAACAGGTAAGTGGTTGGAGTAATGAATCGATATGGACAAATTGTTTTAGCATTTCAACAGCTTCATTATGTTTACTTTGTCTACTTCTGCAGATGGTATAACCAAAATATAGTCCAATTGGTGAGTTTATGTATATTACAGCTTAGACGAAGTGTTTTGCTAATATGAGTAGGGGGAAAAGATTGCTTCGGTGTGACTTTGAAATATAACGTTGAATTATTGTCATACTTATAATCGTTCAAGAAATTAATAATGTTTACAACCACCAACCATTCAAATTCAAAATTCAGAATTATAAGATATCCAACTAAGATTTCAATGTTAGTGTAACTCTATCATATAAGAGAACTTTTTTTTTTTTTTTGAAAGGTAATCAAGAATTTATTAATCAAAGCAGAATACACGGGGAGTGTATAATCACTTTAAGTCTGAGAAAAACAACATGAAATTAGGCAGCCCATNTTAGGTTTCTTTTGCTACTCAAATGTTGTTAATGTGTTTACCATAACTTTTTTTTTGAAAGGTAATCAATTTTTTATAAATCAATGCATAATACACGGGAAGTGTACAATCATTTTAATTCAGAAAAGTACGACATGAAATTAGGCAGCCCATCTATATGTCTATAAGCTAAAATATTAAACCAATTATACAATGTCAGATAAAATAATTCTCTAATCTATATAAGAGAACTTTCTGCACATAAACACAGTCCATTTCGAAAGGAATCCCAAATGCACACCAAAATTATTCAGTGGAAAGTAAAAAACCATTCACCTATGTTCACCTTTAACCTCTATCATGATCCCCTATGTACCTTTAACCTAAGCCCACATTCAGTGAAAACAATAAAATCCTAATTATCCAATAGCCTCAGCCTGAACCCTTATATGCTTGTATTCTCCAAACAGCAAAATACACAATTTTGTGGGAACTAAAACCCACAAAACGATAGATCACAGAACTAACACATCCAATTACACAGCATAAAAGTCAAGAACTAACATAGACATATAAAACATCAATTTCATAAATGTAAAACCTTGAGCAGCACCCATCTCTTTCTCCACCTTGGCCTGCATTTCTCGAAGCGCGCCAGCTTCTTCTTCAATCTCCTGCAACCTCTTCTTCATACTTTCCAATTCCTACAATTCAAACACCAATCAATTTGTAACTTACATGCAAATAAACATACAAATATATATATATACATATAGAGTAAAAAAATACCTTAGCTTTCAAGTTCTCGTCCGCATCGTCCTCGGCTTCGCCGTCAAAATCGGCATCCATGTATGCTTCTTCAGGTACTTCGCCGCCGTACACATCGTCCTCTTGTTCGTTCTGCCCCTTGTGCTCCATCTCTCTATAAATTTCCTCTTAATACAGCACTATATATGCAATTTATTTATTCAATTGTGTATACATGTGTGTTTGACGAATGCAGGATTTGCCTGAAAATTCTGGGATTCTGCAAATTTTGCTGCTGCAGCTGTGAAGCAAATAAAAAGGGCAAAAAGGGGTTATAAATCGATTCGGGGTCAAACAGCGACACGAGGGTTTGAGCCTTTGAGGGGCGGGGGTCGAAGATAATTTTTTCGCAATGTTTATTTTTAAAATTTAAATAATTCAAGTAAAACTTACTTATTTTTATTTTTTAAAAAATTGATTAATAATTTACTCATTTACTTAAAAGTAAACTTTGCAAGATTAGCCGTATTCATATTTTCTTTTGAGTTTCAAAATCACTTAGTTGTGCTAATAAGTCGAGTCGGCTCACAATGTAGTTGGTTCAGATTTTGGATGAGCTGGACTTAATCCATTTGCCAACAAGTCAAGCCAAGAGCTTAATCCCTGCTTGTGAAGGGTTGGGTCGAATTGTCCCACGAACTCTTACTTTTTTAAATAGAATTTATTGAAGATTAAAAAAAAATTAAATGTGATGTAATAAAAACATTCATAACCCTTTTCTTTGTGGTGATTCAAGTCAAGCCAAGAGGTTAATCCCTGCTTGTGAAGGGTTGGGTCGAATTGTCCCACGAACTCTTACTTTTTTAAATAGAATTTATTGAAGATTAAAAAAAAATGTGATGTAATAAAAACATTCATCGCCCTTTTCTTTATGGTGACCTATAAATCAAGTAAACTTAAAAATCTAGACTTAAAAATCTACCACAAAAACCTAGACTATCAATGCTCGTTGATCAACTAAATATCGAAAATTCAATTAAAACCAGAAACTCATGAGTTGCAATTCGATATCGATAATTGAACTTATCAACAACTCGTTGATTAAAAATTGAATTCCGAGATCGAAAAAGAATTCGGAAGAACTCTCCAAGACCAAATACTAATTTTTTTAGTAATAAGCAACCAAGAAACAAGAAACATAGAATAAAAGATTAAACACTAAATGGTGGTTATATTACCCCACAATTTTTATTTAATACACCACATTTTAATTACAATTAAACTCCTTAATATTTGCTCATTATAGCAATTATTTCCTTAATTCTTTTCGTCGAATTCTTATTTTTGACATTTCATTAATTAGTACATCTCGTCTTTAGTGATGATTTATATCAAAATATTTTGTTTCCATGCTTTGAAATGAGGGAAAAATATTTTTGCGTACTTTTTATTTATTTATTTTCTAAAAATATGATGGAAAATAAGTTTTTTCTAATGCCATTTCAACGGATTTTTAGACATAAAAATGTTGTAAAACTCAAAATATGTTAACTAATGAAAAGTTTGAGTATAAAAATGACATGAAAAATCATTAGGAACGTAAATGGTAAAATGAGCAAAGAATAAGAACCTTGAGTACAATTAAAATGTGGTGGAGAGAACAAATTTTGTGGTGTTAATATAATTACCCAATGCTAAAACCTAGAATAAAACCCTAATCTTGTAAAAGACCGTATTGACCCTAATTAAAGTAATAATTAAGTGCATAAAACAAAAATAAATTAAATGTATAAAAGTTAATTAAACTCGTACGTTCAATCCAATTGCATCAGTTATGAAGGACTCTTAGACATGATTTTGATGTCATAGTGCATTGTTCTCGAGTTAACAAAGAATTCATTACACAATTGCATGCCGTGGCGTCGCCTTAATTTGGATTTTGTACATGTTAGCAAACAAGTTGTGAGTGCATTCAAATTGATTCGCAAAATTGTATGTAGAGTAACAAAAGATAGCTCATTTCCTCGTAGATCAAGGTGAATGATATGAAGGCTCGATATTCTATCTTAAAAAGTTAACTTTATCAAGAAAAATAGTTCGGACCCTTATATACTGGTCATTTATTTTATCTATTACTGATGCGAAGTTTATTGTGACTCGTTTAAAAATACTAATCTTGAAATTTGATTGGTTGTTTGAACTTTAGATGGATCGAATGGTTCGTTTGAGTTTTATGAACTCCGGTATATATTATCTTGAATGGTTCACCTTCTAAGTGGCTTAAACCCTTGTATGCTAATTATTTATTTTAGCTACAATCGACGTGAAATTTATTCCTTAACATATAATACTCGAAAAATGGGTAAAAATGAAACTTATCGATTTTACTAGCATATCATTTTTATTTATATTTTTTTATCTAAACAAGTACGTGGATACTATTTTCCAAACCTAAAAACCAACAAGACGATGAGTCGAGTCGAGTCGTCCAACTTCGTTTTTGATTCACCCTTTATCCAAGTCATAATAATCGATTGCAAAGTCTTTTGGAAATGGAAAACAATTGCTCTTGGAACATGAAGTCATAACAGGCATTGCTGCTGATTTGGATTGTTACTAGAGTAGCTTCCTACATAAATTTATGCTATAAGTAGTGCTGCTCAAATGGTGGGAAATCCACAAAAGAATATTAGAAAATTGTTAGTTACAAAATGATAAAGTTCTTTCAACATTCCCAATATTTGTTTGTTATTGTGTACTAATACTAAGCTTGAGAGCTACTTGTGAGCGCACTAAAAAATTGAAAGATGGTAAGAGGTGCTTAGAGAAAGAGAAAGAAGCTCTTCTCAAAATCAAAGATGAGCTTATTGATGAATATGGTCGATTTTCTTCTTGGGGAAACCACAAAGATAGTGTCCTTTGCAATAACCTCACTAATCATATTATCAAGTTG
Organism: Fraxinus baroniana; assembly: GCA_903798355.1. NCBI lineage: Eukaryota > Viridiplantae > Streptophyta > Magnoliopsida > Lamiales > Oleaceae > Fraxinus > Fraxinus baroniana. Next base: position 2,732 of record CAIGRO010036180.1, on the reverse strand, counting down.
GATCCGAATGGTCCATACAAGAATGGAGAGCGCCTCTAAGAGGTAACATTAGCATCTGGTTGCTTGAAATACAAAATTTGAAACATTTAGACCTCAATTTCAATGATTTCAAGTATATCAGAATCCCACAATTCATTGTCTCCTTATGCAAATTACAATATCTTGATCTTTCCCATTCTAATTTTAGTAGAGAAATTCCCGGCCATCTTGCAACCTTTCTCAATTACAATTTCTTGGTCTCGACACAGATAATGGTATGCTAACTAGCACAAATCTTGATTGGCTTTCTCGACTTCATTCATTAAGTTACCTGATCATGAGCTCAGTTAACCTCACAAGTCACAATGGCAACCAATTGGTTACAAACAATAGCAAAGCTTACTCAACTCGAAGTGTTAAGGTTGCCATATTGTTACTTAAAAAATGTCCGTCCTCCCTCACCTACAATTACCAATGCTTCTAGTTCTCTTTCTGCCATAAATCTTGGGGAAACCACAAAGATATTTATTCTTCGGTGTTCCCTTGGTTGTTTAACTTCAGCATTAGCTATAGTGTAATTGACCTCGGTTTCAACAAACTACAATCCTGACGCTTATAAACTTGGACTAAATCTATCAAATAACAAGTTTCAGGGGCCAGTTACCATTCTATGCAATAAGTTTATGAGTTGGGATTATCTCGACCTCTCGAACAACCTACTATCAGGACAGGTCCCGGATTGTGTTTGCAAGTTTGTCGAGTTTTAATTTTCTTGCGTTGGACATAACAATTTCTCCGGGAAAATCCCTTCGGTAAATGTCCTTTCGTAGTTCCATTTACAAAATAATAGTTTCACTGGAGAAATTCCAACATCACTCAGGAACTGTACATTCTTAAATTTCATTGTTCTTCCAGAAAATAAGTCGACCGGTAACATATCGACGTGAATAGGAGATAGTTTGACTAGATTGGTCTTTCTAAGTCTCTGGTCCAATGAATTCCTTGGAAGCATTCCTCCAACTCTGTGTCATTTAGCACATATACAGGTCTTGGACTTCTCTTTAAACAAGATTTCTGGTGCCATACCAAAATGCATAAACGATTTCACTGGTATGATTCAAAACATGGATTCTGAGGCTAATGGATCGTTTGTGTTTAATTCCGTAAGCTTTGAGATTAAACTGATATGGAAAGGAAAAGAGCTTGAGTTTATAAATACTCTTATTAAACTTGTGAAACTCGTTGATCCTTCAAGCAACAATTTAGTTGGCAATATTCCTGCTCAAATCACAAGTCTTGTAACTTTGGTTTGGTTAAACCTTTCAAAAAACAACCTATACGGATTCCTTCCTTGAGAGTTTGGACGACTGAGGTCTTTAGATTTTCTTGATTTATCAAGAAACCACTTTGATGTTCGTACTCCTGCTGGTCTTGGTCAACTGGATCAACTTGGGGTGTTGGATTTGTTTTACAATAACTTGTCGGGCAGAATTCCACAATGCTTCTGTATTCAAGGGAAATCCTGGACTTTGTGGCCTTCGACTTACAAAAGCATGTCCAAGAGAGGAAATTGCCCAAGACCCTAAGATCACTTGTAATGGTAATGCTAATGCGATGAAAAACCAAGAGAAGTTAGACAAGCTTATTGGTGGAAGGATTTTACATTAGCATTGCAATTGGGTTTATTCGGATTTTGGGGAGTATGTGGATCTTTGTTGTTCAATACGTCGTGGAGGATTCCATTTTTCAAGTTGTGGAATAGCACAATGGATTGATTGTACATAAAGATGGCCATAAGCAAAATCCGACTCAGAGAAACATTTCACAAATTTGTAAAATTTTAGCAGAAAACTATAAAACTTTGGGATGTGTTTGTTTTTCTTTTGTCTAGTTGTGTTACTTTTACAGTTGTATTGTATGTACATCTAGAAGTGTTGAATAAAAGATGTGAATAATTTGTGTTCCTTGTCATTGATAAGTTGATAGTTTGAATCACTACACACACTACCCAAGTCTGGTTTTCAAACATTATTTAAAAAACTAATTTATGGCAATACTTAGCAATGAAGTTATCTCGAATGATCTAGCTAGTAATTAAGATGTTTAGAATCATCTTGTAAACGTATGATTTGGTACTTAACTACCAATTATGTGAAGATTCTTTTCCAAAATTAAAAAACTTACAAGGTTAGGTGACAAAGTCAAGTCTTCCTTTTTTGTATCTGTTATAAGAAATTCGAATTTTTTTCTTGTCATCAGTATCGATTGGAACTTACTGATTTTAGAAGTGTGCAATAATAATTTCCCATATGTTTGTAGTTCATTCTTGCTAATTTTTCAGTGCAGTTTACTATGTCAAAATTACACGAAGGAAATTTCTTCAACAGAAGAAATGCAATAAAAAGTTGAAGATATTTGGATCCTTGACTTCATGGACACTAATTTAGGGGTTAAAGAAGCGTTAGTAACTCAGCCTACGGAGACGTTTCATGGTAACTATCGAAATTTATTTTATTCTAAGCTGGTAATTGAAGTGTTTTTTTTTTTTTTTTAGTCTCTAACAAGATGGCTAGCGTGACATGGACGTGGAGGTGTAGCCGCTTCGAAAACATAAAGATTGTAATTAAACCCTAGTTTGAGCCATTTTTTTCGAGCAAAATGAATTCTTGAATAGTGATTTGACCCATTTTAATTATACATTTTTTAATAAAATAATATTAAATTTCTATTACAAAATGCAATTTTTGGAAAAA
>CAIGRO010036178.1:0-13765 GCA_903798355.1 Fraxinus baroniana | reverse complement strand
GCATAATTATATAGTAATATCCCATTTAGTTTGGAAATTACAGTCAGACGTTCGACCATACATGTCATCTAGAGGTGGTAAAGTTGTTTTCATCGAAAGAAATTTTACTCGGAATTCTATTGAGCGGGTAATAACTCATTAATCAATTGAGCGTTGTTAGACCATCTACTTAAATGTAAATGTAAATGTAAATTATTTTTAAGCACAATCAAATGTATACTAAGAAGTCACTCCTTTACACTATTGTCAAGTAGTTGAAATTTGGAAACACGTCCAAATGAAGATATCCATAAGTCAACATACTTTTCCAATCATTTATTGAAAATAAAGGGCAAGGAAATATCAAACCTTAAACTGAATTCACATTCAATTCTAACCACAAAAAGTTAAAAAATCTATAACCAGGCCGCGATCAAGAAATATACAAAATAAACATGTCTTTTGTTTTAAATTTTATCTTCGACAAGTTCCTTGTGTACATACTATAATTATTCTATTTAGAAGTTTCTTGAACTAGCTCATTTCGAAACTAAATGGTTAGAAAATGAGACAAATATACTAGTATGAAAGTCTTATCTTCTAACAACAACTAAGCAAATAATTCAAATAAAAATTTGATCCGCACCCACTATCAATATTTTGCAGCACCATTTTTATACCCTGCCAGCACAATCCTCCAACTTATAATTTATTTTCCTCCATGTAAAGCCGCCATAGCCACCACTCCAAGCTTTTGAAGATTCAGCTTTACAACTGTATCAGTAAAAAATTTGGTATCTTCTTCTGTATTCCCCTCCGGTATATCAACTATATAAGACTCCAAAACAATGGTGTAAATCTTGTTTTCTTCATCAATAAATTCGTTCACAGATGTAACAGATCGATAATTGTTTAATCTGTGCTCTCCACCAACAACCCTAAAGCTTAAAATGAGTTTTTCTTCATCCAATATCTCTAGCCTTTCGGTACTGGTCGACGCCGGCAGCCCAGATACTACGGTTACTTCCCTTATGCTGCCAACGCCACCATCGCCGGCGACCATGTTGCAGCTCTTGATGAAGTGTTTGTACTTCTGTGGGTAGTCGAAACGGCGGACGAATGGCCAGACTGCTTGTGCTGCTGGTGCATCAATGCGTTGCATTATGAGGGATGTGCATGTGTTTGGCAATTGATCGAAGGAGTGGTAGGCGCGGATGATGGGCTCTAATACTGTGTATTCTTCTTGTGTTAGGCCATGAGGAATTGGGTCACTGTCCATTTTCAAAATCTGAGAAATTCTTGAGTGCTACAGAGAATGGGAAAATGAATATATAACTATATATTAAGTAAGAAGATGCAACAAAAGAGCTAGGCAGAATACATGGGGAGCTCGATCTGCAAGAAAATAGGATTAGGGTTGGGAGCTTTGTATGGGGGTTTTTTTGGGATGTAGAGGGGGCCTAGTGAGGGTTTTCTTGGAGTGGAGGAGGGAGGAAATTATAAGGGTTTCTTTGGGGTTTGGTGGGGGTGTGGACGTCTGTGTGTGGGGAGAGAGGGGGGGGTGGGTTATTGTAAAATTATATTATTTATTCATATTCTATCTATATTGGAGTGATGCTGATGCCAGTGTTATATTGTCTAATGAAGTTGTGATGTTTTATTGAACAATTTGACAGTAATCTCACCTAAATAGATAATATTTATCAAAGTGCTTTAGCTACATAGATCGATGGTGATCATCACTCTAGGTAAATAACATAATTCATCATTAAAAATATAATGTTATCTAGCATTAATGTTATTATAGCATCAATTTATGTGACACTATATGCTCAATAAAAAATATAATCAAATGATCTATTTAATTGTATTTATCGTAATGACATTTACCAAAATTGATGTTATATCATAAGTGATATTATTCAGGGGATTCTTGATGGGGGTGAGGGGAGGGGAGGGGAGGGGAGGGGAGGGGTGGGGTGGAGTGGAGTGGATAAGGGTTTTATTGGGGGTTGGAAAAGTGAGTTTGTTTATAGGAATGGGGCGGTAATGGTGGGGTGCCTATTGTTTTAGGTGTTCTTTGAGTGGAGAATTTTGTTTATTCAATTCAACTCTTCCTTTTTCTGATTGTGACATATATGCCCTTGACAGTAATCTCACCTAAATAGATAATATTTGTCAAAGTGCTTTAGCTACATAGATCGATGGTGATCATCACTCTAGATGAATAACATAATTCATCATTAAAAATATAATATTATCTAGCATTAATGTTATTATAGCATCAATTTAGGTGACTATATGCTCAATAAAAAATATAATTAAATGATCTATTTAATTGTATTTATCGTAATGATATTTACCACTTAAATTGATGTTATATCATTAGTGATATTATTCAGGGGATTCTTGACGTGGCGTGGGGTGGGGTGGGGTGGGGTGGATAAGGGTTTTATTGGGGGTTGGAAAAGTGAGTTTGTTTATAGGAATGGGGCGGTAATGGTGGGGTGCCTATTGTTTTAGGTATTCTTTGAGTGGAGAATTTTGTTTATTCAATTCAACTCTTCCTTTTCTGATTGTGACATATATGCCCATGGGTTTTTCACTTATAATAACCTAACCAACTTCTATTTATAGCACTATAAGCTTGACTTCTTTCATAAATTGGGATTCAAATCAAATTACGAAAGTGATGCTATGACTACATTTAGAAAGTTATTCCACATGGATCCAATTAGATTGGTTTTAATTGCTTTAACTATTGTTTGAAAAATCAAACACCGCAATTCATCCTAACTTTTGGTACACCGTCTTGATTTCTATTTAAAGTAAAGTTGGCACATTTAAAGTTAAAGGGGAGCTTTAGACTAGTAAGTATAGCATTGGAATAAAGCATAGTCATAATTTTAAAAAATTATCGTTAAAGATATTTGAGGAGGACTAGGAGGTACATTTGACGCAACGAAAAAGAACCCATTCACAAGGGACTCTTGGGATCAACTTTAGCACTACGATCGACTTCGTCTTTGTTGGATCAGGAAATCTCATAAACACGTAAGCTTTCTAACATGCATAATCTCAATTTGAACATAATTTCATATGATGCATCTTGATTACCATAGAATAAGAGGGATTGACTCCGCCAGTTACTGAGGGGCCGGTAGGCTCCCTTGAGGCCAGGAGTATAAAGGGTGCTCGAACCCTACTCAACTTAGGCATAACCCGCAGTTTACCTCCTCCATTTACTGAGGAGCCGGTGGCTGGTGGTCCAGGAAATTAGTCTGGCTAAGTTGGGATACCTGGATACCAAAAAAAAAAAAAAAGAGGGATTGCCTTAAAATAACTTAAGGTAGTGATTTGAATTTTGTAGTAACGCACTGAATTTATTGACTCGGTAAAAGAGTTACAAATTCTAAATAAAAATCACTATGGATGGTCCAAAACTATACATCCATGTTTCATCCACGTTCTTAAAAAAAAAAAACATTCTTTCAAAACTCCGTTTTAATCACATTTTTCAATAAAATAATATTACACGTAAATTCAAAATTTTTCTTATTTTTAAATCACATATTTTTCATCACATCACATCATAAAATACATTTTTTTTTCTCAATAATGTGCATCAAACACCACCATATTAATTAGAAAAATCATAATTATACTTAACAATAGGCCCACATACAATGAAGATTTTCTGTTGTTGAAAAAAGAAGTCCAGAGGTGATGTGATCCATGGTACGATGACAAGTCCAGGTAAGGATCCCTTGATCTTTGAGGAAGGTTCTATAATTAGGTCGCGAGCAAAGCGAGTAAAAGAAGCTATAAGATTTCTTGTTTAAGTCACGATGGATGAAACGTCGATCTTAACAAGCAAATGAACAAGTTTCATGCTGAGTTTGAAATAAGAAACCAGATTGATCAACTTGGTGCAAGCAACGGGCGAATGAGTTGAGGGGTAGTCTACCTATGCGACTGCATAGTCTACCTATGCATGCGGTCGCATGCATAAATACTGAGCCAAATTGAGAGCAGTTGAATTAGCCTATGCCACCGGATGGAGTTTCACTATGCAGCTGCTCTTCTATTATAGTTGAAACTTTAGTTTTATAGTAATTCTTGATATTTAGACTATTAATTCTATTTTCTAGCTAGGTTTTATGGACTCCCTATAAATGAGACTCATTCTATTAATTGTAAACACACAATTAGTGAGAGATTATTGCAATGCATTATTGCTTTCTTCTTGTTCTTCATCCAATTAATTCTGAACTTATCAAGCTTATTTTCTTGTGGCATTCGAACAAATCAAGTGAGATTCTTAAGTCTTGTAATCGCATGATCAACATATTGTCGGCAATTGCGTCGGTTCCTTAGTTCTCTATTTTTGAATCAAGCTGAAATGTTGATTTCTTGACTTTCTTGGGTTGAATCAATCTTGTGTGGGTTTCATTGTTGTTATTGTTACATGGGTTTGCATCATAAGGCCTGCCTAGCACGTGAAATATGGAACAGCACGACCCTCTCCTCCTTTAAATAGTGAGAGCTTAAATGATTCGTCCATAGTAGCTAGGCCGATTAACAATTGATAGCTCGATGAGAGTGTATCGGTCATGTATATTCCACACATTTTATTTTGAATCAGTGTGCTATTTTTATTTTTTTATTTTTTGGGTGATTAGCTTTATGCTCATATTGGCAAGAGTAACGTTAATTATACACTAGATTGAATGAGAGCGACGCCGGATTCATTATCCAAGGCATCTCCGTTGCTGATGCTCAAAATTGTATTGGGTTCTCTAGAAGTCTGTGTTGAAATTCTTATTCACAAAGATTTGCATCTTCAAAAAATCCCCAATAAATATTGCCAGTCGTTAAATCATCTTAAATCCATCACATGATACGTCCTAAATTAATTTTTCACGTAAAGAAAACTCGATTTAAGAGCCCCCAAATGCCCCCATTGAAATGATATAAACATTTTACGTCAATGAATTTTGCCCCTTTTGCTAGTAAGATTTTCAGTAGATTTTGATAAAAGTTGATGAAATGTGTAATTGAAAAGCTGTGGGTCTCATAAAATATGGTTAAAATTTATTATTTACTTTGATTTGAATTAAAATCTGAATATTAATTTCTATCAAACGGGAGCTTATTATGTTTAGGGTTTGAGGCAATCTTTTAAGTTTTAGTTTTCCAAAAACTTATTTGGATACTAATACGAAAAAACATTGATCCAAAGGGGTAAAAATTCAAACCGATAGTCAAAAAATAATTAAATAAATAATTTCTTGTTCTTTAAAGGTGAATGGTAACATTTGGGTTTAAATAAATAATTTCATGTACTTTAAAGGTGAATGGTAACATGGATCATGTTACGTGTACTTACTTTTTTTGTCGAATTTTTTACCTACTACTCACAATGAATATGAGGACCACATTATCGGAATTTTTAAATACACAATGAGTATGGGGACCACATGAATTTTTAAATTACATTATGTACAAATGGATTAACCCATGGTAACATTGAATAATATGTTTGTACAATGTATTTTGATATCATTGTTGACAATATTGTGTTGTAGAAAAGTATTGATTGTAAAGATAAATTATTTTTTAAATTGTTCGATGACAGCATGTCACGTAGAATGATGTTAAAAATATTGTACACCAAGCGTGATTGTGTAACATTTGGGTTTAAATAGTTTCCAAATAAAAACGGAAGATCCAGTACTCTATTAACAGGTTTTGAATTTTCATCTCATTTTTTTACATGTAGCCGTACTAAATTTCACACCAATTTTTAACGTGTAACCAACCGTATTAAGCCTATTTGGTAAGGATTAAAATTAAAATTTGAATTTAAGTCAAAATCAACATTTAATTTTAATCATATTTTATGAAATTTATAACTTTTCAACCACTTATTTTATCAATTTTTACAAAAATCTAATAAAAGTCTGATTTTAATGCCGACGTGCGCTAAATTTCATAACAATTTTCGGTTGAACTGGCCATTGATTCTTTTAACAATGATGGGATGGGATGGTTTCAACAGTTAGCTACCTCTATGTACAGCGACAAGAAGAAAAGAAATAATCATCCTGTGCTGCTGCACAAGAGTCGAAGATTTGAAAAATTCCCAGTAATTCCTTTTGCACTTCAATGCCATAAAACATCATAAACCAGCAAAATATAAAGTACATTAACATTTAAGGGCAAATATTTGTTCCATTTTTCATCAAGTTCTCCCAAGGGAGAATACAAACAGCAGAGACCTAATTTTTACAGTTGCTCCTTTGATGATCCCCACAGACTCCCCAAACTCCCCTTTTCTCTTCTTATTAAACAGACTCCTTACAAATAGATGGTACATTTGTTTTAATGATAAACCTATCGCGAAAATGCCTATAGATATATGTATATTTTTTTTTCTCAATTTTTTACGCCTTCCATACATAAGTTATCATGAAGTGTTTTGCCACCAACTGCTCTCCATCATTACCCTCCTGACTGCACTTCGTGCCACTGTCGACAAGAGGATATCCTTGGTCGTGTTTAGTCCCCACTTCGAATGAACCAACACTTTTTAGACAACCTTCTACAAATTACTGTGTCTGCTAGAGGTTTCCGACTAAACCCTATCTAGCCCGGCTCTTTTAAGTCCGGAAACAACCTCTAAGCTATTGATACAACAGCATTACTTACTGCTGCGATGCAGGAGTCTCTGTCTGCAAATTTAGATGCTGCAAACACCTCAAACGGCTGATAATCTGCTTAAAAGAAGGGCGTGCCTGTGAATTTCTGCAGCACACTGAAGTCATTAACCTTTATCAAGAGATAAAAATGCTTGTGGTAGGTTTGGTAAGCAACATTAAACAAGACTGGTGGGGTTACACAAGAAAAAGAAGCTAAAATTTTGTAAAAATTATACTGTGCCAGTCATATCAAATCCTTTGCACCAAGTTCATCATTTATCTTAAAACAGTCTGGTAAGCGTCCAGATATCCATTTCAACAAGACATTTACAAGACCACGAGGCATTATGATCTAGAATCAGGACTAGAAAAGCTTTCAAGTTTTAGGAACTCACCGTTTCCAACAGTCACTAATTATCTCTGCAACCATTGGATCAATAGAGGGCAGAATATCAAGGTGCCTACCCTGGAATCCAACAGCTCCAACGACCTGCATGGAGTTCATCTCCATCCATGGTACCCGAAGAGTTGCCAATTCCCACAATATTACTCCAAAACTATATACATCAGATCTGCAAACCAGAGACACTGATCTCATCAGTAAGATTTGAAATAAAACGTTCAGAAGAGTTTACATTCTTAAAAGCATTTAAAGTACATATAGAGGTTCGACTCACTTCTCATTGGATGGTTCATTCCTTAGAACCTCTGGTGNAAGCCAATGCATATGGCATTGGAGTAGTAATTCTCTTCACTGTCAAAATTAATCAAGTAATATCTCCTCTTTTCTCACGTCAAAAAAAAAAAGAAAAAAAGAAAATCAAAGTTCCAGATCCAACAAGCATTACCGTTCCAGCAGTTGATTTGGAAGACAGGAATGTGCTATGCTGCATACGTGACACCCCAAAATCACAAACCTAGTAAATAGCAAATCGACACAAGTCGTAAGGGAAATGGGGAACACATTATCACAATTTACAGGATTGCAATACCAAATCCCAACAACCAAACCTTAACCACCCAGTTTTTGTCAACAAGGAGATTGGGAGTCTTCAAATCTCGATGCACAATGATAGGGTGACTAGTATGCAAGTAATTCATTCCTCTGGCCTGAAAAAATTTGGCATATCAACAGATGTGAAGACAAAATGATAACAGAAGCAAAGTCGAAAAATAATTATCCAATCAATACCACATCAAGCGCCATTTTTATTCGCCTCTTTTCATCAATTTGGATATTTTGACGGTGCAGCAGTTTAAATAAACTACCCCTGCACATAGAGAAGAAATGGATTAGAAACAGCTAGAGAAGAAGGGGAACAAACAGATCATTACATCATTTAATTATGAAATTTATTTTTCACAGTTTACAAGAAAACTCAAAAGATCTTGAAGACTTCGTATGCACTTGTATCTTTATACAATAGATAGACCTGACTCATGGCCTTTCCCCTCATAAACATGCCAGGAGAATCATTTAAAATATGTGCTGTATCCTATGCTATCATTGTTACAAGTTCTATAACCTGTGGGGGTGGGGAGAGATTGTTATGATAAACAAAATGAAAAGGATCTAAAGAGGTGATAATATGAGATTTAGACTCCACGAACAGTGGTAAATCGGTCAAATCTGAACTAAGAGTAATCTTTAATTTATTGAGATACAAACCTTGGCAGAAACTCCGTCAATATGGACAAATTTGGAGGCCGAGTTACAGCTCCCATTAAAAGAACAACATTTGGATGTCTCAACCTCAACATGATCTCAACCTGCATAAAGCAGCAGGGAGAAAAGCATTTAATCATCACGAAGAACTACCTCGTTCCTAACCTACTGAGGAGAATACATGTCGAACAGAATTGACACTAACCTCGCATCTGAATTGTGCAAGTGCAACGCCGGAGATATCTTGATTCATGAATTTCTTTACGGCAACTTCCTGATATAAAATAACATTATATTTGATGATTATTTACAAGAAAAGAGATATAAGGTTCTACTGCTAAGCCATTGTTCGGGCTCCATTAAAATGTGTTTTTGGGGAAAAATGTATTTTGAAATAGTGATTTTTTGAAGAATGTGTGGTTAAAAAATAAGGAAAAGTTTTGGATTTGTGTGTAATATTATTTTATTGGAGAATGTGGAGTTAAAAATAAGAGAGAGAAAAATGCATTTTGGATAAAATGGAGCCCAAACAAGGGCTAAGTCTCCTTCCCTCCATCTCGGCATTTTCTTTGAAATAGTAAATCATTCCAGTTACGTGAAACCAATTCATCACTCCCTCCAATAGTATCAAAGGACCTTAGCATGGATTAAACCTAAATAGGAACTTACACAAATACACACATAGCCTTGTTTATGGAAATAAATTAGTTGTTAAATTTACTGGCCCATAATCTTCAATCAACTTGCGATATACATCAAGAGCATCGAGGAAGTGTGTCGATATTTATAACATTTGATAAGTAGAAGAAAACCTACATACAATTTGGAAAATGCAGCTAGATCTATATCACCTACAAATCACTGACAACAAATGCATTTATTTTTAGAATAAATGCAAGTTTTACTTCAAAACAATTATAAACAGATTAGATGAATGCACAAAAAGGTAACTTACTGTGCCATTCCATTCTGCCCGATAAACTTCACCATATGAACCTGCAAGATATGAAAAGAAACAAATATGTTAATATACGAAGACTATTTCTAACTCAAGAAAATAGCGTATTCTCAATATGGTGCAAACATAAAGTAAAGAAAGCAGCATGTAAGAAGATAGACACAGACATCTCAGTTAAACTAATGCTGAATGAGAAATATGCAAATTAAGGTGTTCTCTTTACTATTAGTTGCGATAATGGGAATAGAGGGGATTGAACAAATGCAACTAAAATGGGGACTTACTGCTGAAATTAATAACCATGATGTTTATTCTTCTTGACAAGGAAATAAAATAAATATCAATTGCTTACCAACTTTCATCACAGAAGAACCATATTCATGAAGAACTATGAAGTATGGTCAAATGAGTTGGATAAATTCAAGGATCCAAGTTCACATGTAAAACTATGGAAACATTACAATTTATTTTCACTTAATTTTTATGGATAAAATCAGTATAATAAATGTTATTGTCTTCCCCTCTTCCCCTCACCCCCCAAACACCACAAAAGAGAAGCAACGGAGCAAGGGTGCGCAGACACCTTCCTTCAATGTCAACAATAGATCTAGACCTTCAACACGAGAAATAAAACCAATGAACTGAGTATTACCTATGCCGATGCGTTCACCAATCTGTAGATCCTCCCACAAAATTTCAGCAACACCACTCAGCACAGGGTCATTTTTCATGTTCTGATTCTTGCTATCACTAGACTGGTTACTGCAGGCTATTTCTGTCACTTCCACAGAAGACTTGTCTTCCTTGTCAGATAAATTCGCATGGCCAGCACCCGCGGTGATATCATCATCATCATGGATCACTTCATCAGTTCTACCTTTAAACAGCATACATTCTTTGGCTGGAGTATTAAAAGATGAATTATATCCAGGATTAGAGACGGCAAAATCCAGTTTGAGCTGTTGTCCGGCCAACACTTCAGCGGTATGGTTTTTGCTGCTGTTATATAAAACCTTGCTAAATACCTGCACCCCAGAATAAGGTACAAGAGAGTTCTCTTTTTCGGAGAACATCTCTGGATGATGCCAGGAATTAATCATGTTTTCACCTCTCACAAATTCATTTTTTATGAACACTTTGTCCTCTCCAAGATTGTGGCAATTCATATTCAAAAGCACATCTGGGGTTGATGTTACACGATTCTCTGACAAAACAGCATGAAGTTTTCCAGCAAACTCTGGTTCTTTTGTAGCATCGATTACACGTTTTTTAACATCTTCAACTTGCAATTTCTGTCTTGCTGATGCATTCTTTCCAGAACCTGTTGACCCTTCACAAACTCCACATAATGATAGTTTGATATCCCTGCAATCTCTCTTTGACTCGGGGAAAATGGCAGATGATTCTGAACTTGAACGTTTGATTTTGAAAGTTTCATCATTAATAGGCATAAGTGAACCGCTTCGAGCTCCTTCTTCAAATGGTGTAATACTCCTTGTATCTAAACTAAAATTTTGGTGATGACCACTGAGCACCTCAGCAGGGATTAGTGTGCCTGGAGCACCCATAAGATCAACAATGTACTCACTGCATCAATTCAAAATCAGTTTAAACGATAAAGTGATTGTCTTTCCCAAACTTCCAAGACCTAATTGATTTCGTTTGGCAACATTTCAAGACAAATACAGGATACTTTTTAATCATCAATGGAACTCAACAAACAACAATTGAATACCAGAATAAACTATGGTTGTGTTTGACACCCATTTTGGAGAAGAATTTGATTTGGAATAATGATTGATGGAAGAATGTGTGGTTAAAAAATAAGGAGAATTTTTGGGTTTATGTGTAATATTATTTTATTGATAAAATGTGTGGTTGAAATGAAGAAAGAGAAAAAAATTGAGAATAAGAATAAGAAAAAAAATTGAGTTCCCTTAATAGCAATTCGGAAATCCAAGGCACCAAAAGAGGTGGCATTTTATGTACATGGCACCTTGGAATCATGATATCATTTTCTCTCAAAAATATTTGAGGAAGAAAAATTGTTTAGTTAGCAGGCTCATTACATGTAAGGCTCTGGTAAAACGCTAACAATTTGTCTTTCACGGGCAATGTTTTGGGGGAATTACGAGTCAATGTTATTACCGTGTTTGTAATCTGTGAGTTATGCCTTCTACTGTTGAAGGTTTATTAACCTACTTACACAGTAGGGAAGGAATTAAAAGTAAAAATCAGTGCATTGCTCTTATTTGACACAGGCAATTTCAAGAGAGAGGAAAGGAGGGTCCTCGAGGGGGTTCAGAATATGCTTTTCAGCAAACAATTTATTTTTATTTTTATGTTTTGGTAGGGGTCGGGAAGAATCCATCCCATATTACGATTCAACGTTATGATTTCAGAGTACAAAGAAAAAATGCGATCTTGAATGAGCAGTAATATATTAGAAGAGTCGACATTATATCAGCAGTCCACAATTTGAATTAGTAAGGTGTTTGCAGTTGCCACTGTAAACAGAGCACCACAGTAACATAATCAATCAAATCACTTCGAGTAGATAAGCAGTGAAGTTTCCAGAAGAAGATAAAATACTGGCATTTGACTGATATTTTAAAACTCATCATCATATATGCCATCCAACACATCTCCTACAGGGCAACAAACCCTCCAAAGAACATTGTAAAGAAAGAGAAGATATTATGTGCCTAGTAAAGTGATTGCACAAACGAGTAATGCAAAGACCAATGCCTAGAAAGATATGACACTCGTATTCACAAAAATAATATAGAAGCAAGTCTATAATTGGTACCTTCCATTGTCCATTTTGATCAAGGTCACTGCTCCTTCATCAGTGCCAGTGTAATAACTTCCTTTGACTAGCTTACATGGGAGGTTGATCCTATCAGCAAGTACCTAGCATCCAACATCAAGATCATCAGATAATTGGAAGTTTAATTTCTGGATAAGGTCAACACTTTTCCCCTACATATCATACAGGAAAGAAATTTTAAATGGATGCTATAGGTTTACATGAAAGATGTACGACCTTATTCTTTGGTACAATTCCCACTTGGGTCCCCTAATTTTCTAGGTGAACAGTTCCCAGAAAATGTAGTTTTGCAGCATCTGACGTTCTTCATCTAAAACAAGTGTCAAATCATATGAAAATAAAATTTTGCACTAAAGGTCAAAAAAACATATATATATATATATATATATATATATATATCAGCTTCTTGCAGCTGTTTTTTCGCATCTCACATACAAAAACAGCTTTTACCCCTTTTGAACTTCTCAGTAATTTCGAGTTTTCACTTCAAGTCATTAACTGTAATTTATGGACATCTTAGTTAAGATTTAAAGAACTTCCCTTCTTTCCCTTCTTGGAAGGGCTAGGCAGATCTTATAGAGATTTCTAAACATGTCTACATTCAACTCCCTTTTAATCAGCACATCTCAACTGGGACACTCGTCTTTGTGTTTCTTCATTCATATAACCTGATCGAAATCAGTATTATCGGGAGATGGTGAAATTATCCGCAAATAGCAAGACGGATTCTGCCATTTATGTCTGCAGTTTAAATAAATTGATAATTCTAGGATTATATTACCAGTTCAGATCAAGCATGATGTCTTTATTCAGAAGTCCATTGTCTGCCTTACAGATTTTAGATACTAGCTCTGATTTTCTACAACATTGGCTTCTCTAAACTAGCCTCATTGCAGCTTCCCACTTGGTGCCCAATCAAAGTTTTTCTGAACTAGGAGCTTTTTTATCCCAACCAAGGGATGGATGGAGGCGGACTGGATGACAGGGGTAGGGTGGTGGGGGTCTGGGAGTTTTCTCATCTTGTTTTAAATAAGAAATAAAATAAACTTCATATTTATTTATGTTTATTTGAACATGAAGCATAATTGCCTTCTTGTTGTATTTTATGTCTGTTTTGGATGGAAAAAGTCAGAAGCGATCCCTTCCTACAAAAACACAAGCTCAAGGACTTGTTGGCCTAAAAATTAGAATAGGAACCAAAGGATAGGGTCTGGCTGCAATTATCTCAAATATGTGTCGCAAAACAAATTACTAATTATATACAATATATTGCCAAGAAGGTACTAATTAACCCACGAAAGATACTAATTTCTAACTCTCTAGGTTGAATACTTAAATGGCAAAATGCAAGTAAGAGTCCAGATAGAATACTCCAATGAATATGAGTGCAAGAAAAGGGGAAGCTCTCACAACCTTAAAGAGCAAAGCTCTCTGACGTGAATGCCCAACATCAAGACCCCCAAGGGGAAGGATGATTGTATTAAGAAAGATTTGCAAGTCATAACTCCTTGCTCTCCACTTTTTTAACATTTCTTCTGCATCATTAACAGGACCTCCCATTTTTTGAACAATAAGGTCAGTAATTTTTTGAACTAAAAAACTTGTACCCCTTTCCAAAGCAAGGCACTCCA